>JAEDXX010000315.1:0-81573 GCA_021725515.1 Epicauta chinensis | reverse complement strand
CAACTTTTTTTATATTCAAAAAAATAAGAAAAATAATGGGCACTGTAATCACGTAATTTTGGGAGCTATGTTTTTAGAGTATTGGAAAAATAACAAAAGAACAAAAATAGTTTTTAAATTTTTCTAATACGCTTTTATTGTTATTTTAATGAGGAATATTATTAATTTATTGTTTTTAAATAAAAAAAAATCTAAATAAATTATAATGTTAGAGATTAGAACCTTCTCTTATAAGTATATAAGTCATAAAATTTAATTCAAAACGCTCCCCGTAAAGGTGATCGGGCCCGCAGAAGGACCTTAACTAGCGCTCCCTGGCCTGGTGTCCGCCGACTATCGAACCATTTTTTTTGAACATTGAGTTTTTTTTTTTATAGGGGGGTGGGGATTGAAAGGGCAACACTAGCGCTATCAAAAATAATTAACCGAAAATCAATTAAATATACATCGTTTTGGTACCGATTATGCAACTCAAATATCACACAACGTCACCATAAACAAGTTGATGCCACCAAATTTTTAATAATCAAATCACTTGAATATAATAATAATTAAAGCGCTCCCTGGCTGGTGTCCCGACATCGAACCATTTTTTGAAACATGGAGTTATAGGGGGGGTGACTTAAAGCAGCAACTGTCGCCATCTATTAACCGAAAGTCAATTTAAATACAGTTGGTTATGTAACCAAATATACACAATATCATCTTAAACAAGTTGATGCCCAAAATTTTATTTTTTTTTTCAAATCACTCGAATAATTAATAGTTCATTAATGCTTCCTTCACGCTTCGCCCAGAACAAATGTTTCCTTGAAATTAGGGGTACTTTTTAGGTAAAGACTTTAGGGGAGAATTTTTGAACTGTTGGCATCTCTGTTTTAGTGATTGGTAGTATTGCTGTTTTTACGCCATTGACGACTTGTCAACGCCAGTTTTGTTCTATTTTTCCTAGATCAGAATTAATTGAAAATTTGACGATTTTTCACAATGGCCCAACGTTTTCCGGGCCCAGTGCCTTCCCAAGGACCTGGAGGACCACCACAACAACGTTATCCACCACCGCAAAATCCAGCGATGAGACAATGGCCGGTATGTTTATTGTTATATTTTATTACACATTCATTGTATATAATTGTAAATTGTTTAGCAGAGAACTGGTTACAATACACCACCGCCGAATATGACGACTAGTGGTGGTGGCATGATTGCACGTCCACCACAGGCGCCGTACTCCCCAATGCGTGGGGCACCGATGCAGCCGCAGCCGGGCGTCAAACGGCCAGCGGATAATCGAGGACCAATGCAACAGAAGAGGTAGTTTTATTATTTTCCAATTCATTCAAATGATTTATTGATAATTGTAGTGATTACGCTCATGGTGGTAGTAAGAAGAAGAAGAAATTGGCTGACAAGATTCTGCCACAGAAAGTCCGTGATTTGGTACCGGAAAGCCAAGCGTACATGGATTTATTAGCATTTGAACGTAAATTAGACTCAACCATAATGCGTAAACGTTTAGATATTCAAGAGGCATTAAAGCGACCAATGAAACAGAAAAGAAAGCTAAGAATCTTCATCTCGAATACATTCTATCCGGCTAAAGAGCCGTGTCCAGAAGGTCCTGATGGTCCAGGACAAGAAGGGTAATATCGTCGACACGAATCCAGTTTTATTTTGAAAATAATCTTTGAATTTAACAGATCGGTGGCTTCGTGGGAATTACGTGTCGAAGGCCGTCTATTAGACGATTCCAAAAGTGATCCGAACAAAGTGAAACGAAAATTCTCATCATTTTTCAAATCGTTAGTAATCGAACTTGATAAAGAATTGTACGGACCTGATAATCATCTAGTGGAATGGCATCGTACATTAACAACACAAGAGACCGATGGTTTTCAAGTGAAACGACCCGGTGACAAGAATGTTCGTTGCACCATTCTACTATTATTGGACTATCAGCCTTTACAATTCAAATTAGATCCACGACTGGCACGTTTATTGGGTGTCCATACACAGACACGACCGGTAATTATTTCTGCACTATGGCAATATATAAAGACGCATCGTTTACAAGATGCCCATGAACGTGAATATATTATTTGTGATAAATATTTGGAGCAAATATTCGGTTGTACAAAAATGAAATTTGCTGAAATACCACAACGTTTGAATCCATTATTACATCCACCGGATCCAATTGTTATTAATCATGTTATATCGGTGGAAGGTGGTGCTGAAAGTAAACAAACGGCTTGCTATGATATCGATGTAGAAGTGGATGATACATTAAAGGCACAAATGAATAATTTCTTATTGAGTACAGCAAGTCAACAAGAGATTCAAGGATTGGATGCTAAAATCCATGAAACTGTTGATACAATTAATCAATTGAAAACGAATCGCGAATTCTTTTTGAGTTTTGCTAAAGATCCACAACAGTTTATTTATAAATGGATTGTGTCACAGACTAGAGATTTGAAGGTATGTATTAACTATCAAAAATGCTGGGCGCCACTTTATCTTCTACAAAACAAGTAGATTTTTCTGTTATTCCTTGATGCCCTACAATTGTTGACACAAAACAAAAAAAAAACGTTGTTTATTATTTTCCAGTGTATGACCGATGTTGTGGGCAATCCGGAAGAGGAGCGCCGTTCGGATTTCTTCTATCAACCGTGGGCCCAAGAGGCGGTTTGTCGCTACTTCTATACGAAAGTACAACAGAAACGTGCCGAATTGGAACAGGCACTTGGTATAAGGAATAATTAACTGTTTCAATAAGAAGAATCAACAACAAAACGACGATTTTTTAAATTCGTATTAGTTTATTAGAATATAATTTCCATCAGTTAAATAAATAAACTTGCATTATTGACTCAAGCATCCACTATTCAAATAATCAAATTACAATAATCATCACTGTAGGATTTTGCAGATGTACGTTTGGAAAAATATATGAGGATCTTTGTTTTTTTTTTGTTGAAAAATATTTTGGAAACAAACGACATTTAAATGCAAAATAAATAATAAACAGAAAATGTGCTTTTTCTTTTAAACGATTTGAAATCATAAAGCGTTTTAAAACCTCAAACACACAACACCACATACACACAGACACGCAAAATATAATAAAAGAAAAACTGTAGGAAATACAAACGTATCACAAAAATCAAGTTGGAAGTTGTTGAGAAAGGAGCAACTAGTCTGAACTTGCACTGGTCAAGTTAGTGCTCTTTCTGTTTTTTTTTAAAAAACAAAATAAATAAAATCGCACCATTTAGTTTAAAACAGGAAAATTGATTTGAACCAGATTTACTCATTTAAGCGGTGGAAAGAAACATACAAAAATCACTTTTCATCATGTACAAATCAATAAATTGAATAAGTTAATTAATTTAAAAAAAAATAATAGAAATTACCTGTACAGCGCGCAAAATTAATGTTAAAAATAATTGAACTAATAAAATTCTTCTAGAAAATTCAACTAATTTGTGTGCTAATAATTACTAAGTGTCTTTCGCTCTAATTAATTAATAATAATAAAAATTAGAAAATTATTTTAGTTTTGGAAAATTTTCGAGAAAAAACAAATATTGTTAAAACTGCCGTACTAGAATAGCACTACCGGTTCTCTTTCACTTAATCATTATTATTATTATAATACAAGACACAATGTTTGTTTGAAAACAACCATAAAGCTTTAGCCCGAAAATACAAAGTGAATCCGTCTGATTATACAGCAGCGACATAGCCCAAAATAATTTAGAATACGGAAAAAATATATAGAAAAAACTAACAAATTATTTCTTAGTAAATTGCACTAGATTTCCATCAATTATTATTATTATTAAGGGACAACAACATCTCTAAGAAACAATTTGCCCAAAAAATTACTTTACCATCCACAATTAGAATTTGTTACTGTTTTAAGAATTTTTTCATCAATTTTTAAGTGCACCTTAATTCTATTAATAATAACTAAGCGATTTAAGCACATTTATGTGAATTTGTAGCGTTTAATTTTTTCTCCAACAAACTCACAAAAAAAAAATTGGAAACGCTCCAAATTCACACCTAATTTGAGAATAGATGTGTCAGCAATATTTTTGGTATTTTTTAAATCGTTATTGTTGTTTATTATCTTCCTGATTTAAATTATTGAAGCACCTTAATTAAACCATTTTCAAAAATTTCTAAAATAACAATTTGATTAATTTATAAATTATTGGGAACAATTCGAAATACTTACACGAATCTTTCTCATTGATTATGAGCGATTTGCGCTTTTGTGCATCATCAATATTCCGTGACATTGGTGAATTTTGTCCGGTACGAATAGTACCACCACCACTAACTAGAACATGATGTTGACCAGAACGTATTGGTTTAGCGATTGTAGCGGCCGGTCCACGTCTAGCCAGATTCTTCTGTCGTACAGCCTCTTTAATTCGATCAACCTCATATTGATACCTGCACAAAAACATCAACATATAACTCGTTTCTTATATAATAAGATAATGGTATACCTTTTACGATCACGCATCGCACCCTCTTTAGCATCCTTCAAAGCACTCTCCAATGCTTTCACACGTTCCATGGTAGCACGTAAACGTTTCTCTAATTTCGGTAATTCACAACGTAAATCAGCATTGTCGCGTACTAATTGTTTATGGACTTTTGTTAATTGATCCAAATTATTCTCTAAAAATGAGATTTTCTGTTTTTGCGCCAATGAACCACCATCTTCTTCATTATCCTCAGATGACATATTCTTCCGCATACGTGCCTGTATTGCGTCGAGAAAAAAAAACATTAATTATTGACAAAAAAATTTTTAATTAAAAATAAAATTACTTGTAAATCTTGGACGAATAATTTACGTAAATTGTGTAACGTCTGTAGTTCTTTAGCAACGGTATCTTCAAGTCCTCGCAGATCTTTCCTAGCTTGTTCTCGCCGTTCATTTGTTGTTCTGTAGATTTGAATTGATCCATCAGCATTCATATGATCTCTCAGACACACCACGCTCACGGATTATGTGTTTGGTTAGGTTTCATTTTTTATTAAATATATTAATAAATCGGTTTTGTTTTGCACAACCAAAAATATCACCTGACAGATCTATTGTGTGAACCCGAAAGAGAATGCCTAAACCGAGACATTTAGATTGAAAAAAATAATTGCCATCAAAATATGCAACATTTCTCAATATTTACAAATTGTTTTGTACATTTAAAACTATTTTCTACTATCACTTAGCTTAATTCAAATAAATATTGTCGCATCTTTTGAAGGTTAACAATGACCCTCTTTAAGTTAATAGAAAAGAAAATAAGCCAATTCTGTCTAATATTGCTAAACCCATAACTATCTCCAATTAATCACGGAAAAACTATACAATCACAGCTCGTATTTTTTTTTAATAAATAACAATAAATGGAAAGCTGTTATGAGTTCTGATCAGTTTTGCAAGTGCCTCGTTTAATACTTGATTTCTCCTAATCCCCGTTAAATTAAACAAAACAAATTGTGCTGCATTTGAAATAATAGAACACTGGCCACTGGCTGGCAGTGTTATTTGATAATTTCTATAAAAATTTTAGAAAATAAAACTCAACCAAACAGTGGCGTGATGTGACCAAAAATAAATAAATAAAATCGGGAATAATAGGACATAGATTCGGGTATACTTACTAGAATTATCGTAATAATTTTTTTGGGGGGGTAAAGGTTTAAACAACGACTAAATACTGTGGACATCTATGTGTAACTAATAGTAATGTTAATGATATAAATAAATGCAAATGGAATGTATGTATATGAAATATAGACATTGTACATGGATGTTTAGAGATGGTATTTGTTAATTTTTTCAAATTATTAAAATTATCTTTATCCAATTTTGTTGGTGTTTTAGGCACTGATTTTGTTTTAATTTCATCTCTATAAGGCATAAATCGTTCAATCATATGTGATGGAATCGGTTTATTATTTGTGGAATGTTTATTGGGTAGGAATGAGCGTTTTTTAATATTTAATCGATCTACTGACATTAATTCCTGTAATTTATGGGATTTCTCAGCTTCTTCCGCTTTCAATTTCTCATAATCGGCTTGCAATTGTTGTTGTGCCAATGTTAATTTTTGATTTGAACTACAAAATAAAAATATATTAATTTTCTAATTGATTTGCAAAAAAAACAACTTACTCTTTAATATCGTTGATAAGTTGTTGTTTTTCGGCAATTTCATCACGTAACGCTGCCACTTGTTTCTGATGAGCAACACGTAATTGGTCCATTTGTTGTTCTAATGCTAAACGTAATTCATTCGCTTCTTTCTTTTCATTTTCACTAGCACTAGATACTTGTTCGGCCGCCTTTAATTTAGCACATTCTTCACGTAATGCATCCACACTCTCCTCTAAGATACGTTTCTTATTTTCAGCTTCACGCATCGATTCTTGTAAACTCTTCATTCTAGCCTCATGTTGTGATATTAATAGACGACATTCACCTAATTCTTTTTCATAATCAGTGATTTTACGATTACTATCTTGTTCTTTATTTTCAATTTCATGTAAACGTTGTGTTAAACTTGTAACTTCACTTTTCATACGTGATATATATAAACGGGCAACAGTGAATTCTTCTTCTAATTTTGCAGCATCATTCGAAATTTTTATTTCACTACCATCACCACCGAGTGTTGTACCAATTTCACCTAATTCTTTCAATAAATTACTCAACATTTCGGCAATTCTCTTCTTTTGGTGGCTGCTCATATCGCGTAATTGTTGCAATTCAGTTGTTGTAGTATTCAAATTCGCCTGTTTCTGCATCAATTCTTCAGATAATGACTCCATCTAATAAAGAGAGAGAGAGAGAAAAAATATTGAAATTTAAAAGAAAAAATATCGAAATAAATCTACTGACTTCCTTATTTTTAGCTTCAACTTCTTGTGATTTTTGGTCATAATTAACAGCCAATTCTTCGAGTGCCTGCAATACTTCTTTAACCTCCTCTTTGGCACTCTCATTCTCCTGTTGTATACGATTCATTTCCGATTGTAATGCCTCATAATCACGTCGTGTACTAGCAATTAATTCATCCTGTTCTAACATTTGTTCTTTTAATTTCTCAACATATTGACTTTGTTCATTGATCTCTTCATCTTTCTCATCTAATTGTTGATATAAACGTTCACGTTCCAATTCTAATTTTCTACGTTCCTCCATATCTAATGTTGAACCAATCATTAAGGCCGGTGTTGCTGGCATTGGTCCTTTTGTTTCAACTTGACTCTCCTCCATAGCAGATACTGGTGTTACAGCTTCTGTTATATCATTGAGATTAACTTGTTCTTCAGCTTTAACAGTTTCACCGGCACGCCAACGCTGCAATTCGGTCTCCAATATTTCAACTTTACCTTTAAGACGTGCAACTTTCTCCTTTTCTTTCTCATAACGACGTTTCCATTCTTCAGCTGTTAATTCCTCATTGACACATACAACATTCTTTACAGTCTTTGCTCTATTTTGAATAAACAAAAAAATTATAGATATATAGATTAAATGCTCATATTATTGTTGCGATTTTGATTAAAATACCGTTTGCCAAAATCAAGAGTTGATTTCGTTTCAGCTTCATTAAAACTAGCTGGTGAACAACAGATGACAATTGTCGTTCTAGCATTACCACCCAATGATTCTTGAAGGATACGAGTCAATTTCGAATCACGATAAGGTATGTGACTTTTATTGCCATCAGCTAATGCACTGATCACATTACCCAATGCTGATAGTGATTTATTGATATTTTTAGCCTCATCTAACACAGTACCTGATCACAAAACAATACAATTAAGTAACCACAAATTCATCACTATGGAATGTGATTTGGTTTGTCTGTCACACAATCTCAACTGTGACTTTGAAAGGTAGAGTTATTTTTATCAATAAATCGGAAACTGATAGGGAATTTGAGAAACAGGATCCGGACATGCAAGGTGCTACAAATAGGTGCTCTCCTCAAACATCAAGCAGTCATCTAGTAGTTTAAATTGACCGAATGTGATCGATTTCACTAATAGTTCCAATATTTCCGGAAATAAAACCTTCTCAAACCGCATTGATTAACGATCGAGTCTGTGGATTAATGAAAGGCATTAAATTTTACGATAAACGTTTAAAACTATCATTTTTATGAGACTGGATTATAATATTAACAATGTAGAATAGATATAGCGAAACTATCGAGTGTTTTTTAAAGAATTATTATTAAGTTTCACTAATAAATCCGGCAAAACTCAATTTTGATTGAATGATTTTATTAAAGCTTAAAAATTGACAGGCGAAAAAGGAGCCGTTTCAAGTAAATTGTCGGAAAACATTAACTAATCCCTCGAGAAATTAAAATTAGCATTCAAAAAAAACCATTTTAACAAATTTCTCTAAAAAAATTCACTTCTGTTGAAATCTATAGCCTTTCTAGTTAACACGTTCACGCCGGCTTGAACTATATTCTCTTGAATGTAGAAATGAGTGCAATTTGCTGGGAATATGTTAACAATTTAGGTCTCTCATAAATCAAAGCGGACCATTGAAGGATGCTAGGATAAATTTGAATTACAAAGTCAACACCATGTTTCGATTGAATGTTGTGTAAACTAATTTCAAATGTACACATACCTTCAGCACCAGTTTTGGAAACTTTTTCAGAACCAGCAAGATCGACTAAATACAATTTTCCAGATAATTTCTTTTGATTTTCTAAATTCTCTTGTTTAACATTGATAAGGAAAACAGAATGCGACCTAGATGAATGTTCATTCATATCTATAAAAATAATTTGATAAATTAAAATGAAGAAAAACGATTTTCTTTTTTCAAATAGAATATACTTGTTACAGCAATATGTCGATTAGATTTGCCTTCTTCAATCGATTCAAATACCTCTTCAGGACTTGAAACGAACCGTTCAGTGGCACCCTTTACATAAGGAACACGATTTTTATCTTCATGTACGCTAAGATTAACCTTTGAAACTGTTTTTTTTTTTATTTTATCAGTTAATTAATTATTTTTCTTTTGGATAATAATATACAAACCATCAAGAAGATCCCGAATCTTGTCCATATAAATTTCAAAATATGATACTTTTATATGAAATTCCAAATTCTCTTCCATTGCATAAATATGATTGAAAATATCATTGACAATACGTGGTATGATACCTTGTTTTTGTGTATCACCTATAACACCCTCCATTGTATGTGTTTTACCAGATGAGGTTTGACCATAGGCAAATATTGTACCATTATAACCGGCCAATACGTCCGATACAATACTTTTAGCTGCTTCATTATAGACTTTTTCTTGAGTTGCATTCGGTTTAAATACTTTGTCAAATAGATAGACTTTGCCCTAAAACAAGATTTATTATAATTTAATAAAACAAATTTGGCGACCAAAAAAAAAAACAAATAAAAATAGAACAGCGATTAAAATTAAGCAACCTCAAAAAAGAAGAAAGTTTCCGTTTACTTAAAAATGACTCACAATTATTTAACAAATACGTAACAATCTCATACAGATAAGGCGTTCGATCTAAGCACGTTTACTCTATTTCTGTGAGATTACATACCAAACTTGAACCAATATTGTCTATTTATTTTGCCAATAGTGTAGATCATCAGATTTAGACACTATTTTTCGTGTAAGAAGTAAATAAAGAACAAATAGAAAATGCCTTTTTGGTTGGGCTCCATATACCGATGATGATCACTTTAAAATATTACATGAATGAAAGTATTAATATCTCGACCAAATCAGTTAGCTAATTTCGGCTATGGTCTCATAAATATTAACGTCATCATTCTATACGTTTTGAGATTTATTTTCCTTATAATAGAATCTGTTAAAAATAATTAATCAATTATATGATCTGTATTTTTACTGTTTAACAGAATTACAACTGGTTGGTGTAAATAGTTTTAATTAAAAGATGACGCATCTGCATGACTAAAGAATTAAATAAACGACCTTTAGAAATTTTATCTTCATTATTAAATTTGTGTTTGAGAATTCTCTGCAAAATTTCGAGATTAATCAAAATAGAAAGAGGCAAACGGTCAAGGGCGCGGCGCGTTTTCTGTACTTATTGATTTCTATGTAGAAGAAGACAGAAAAGGGTATTATTTACCCGCTTTCATACATATGTGGGAAAATAACAATAGAAACAATAATTGTAAATAAACAACGATGTTATATTCTAATTCATTTCTTGTGAATGTTTTTTTAGATGTGAGCGGTAATATTGTTTGCTTTCAAATGAAATTGACGATAACAACGTCTCTAGAGGTGTTTACCAGTAAATCAATAATTTCGAATTAAGCTAATACTAATAAAGGATTGTTAGTTTAGATGATTATCTCATATCACCTTTTCTTAAATTGGCCCAAATTTAAAAAAAAAAATAATTACATGTCTTAAAAGTGTACACGCAAATCTTAAATTATATAATCAAATCTAACACCATATAAAAAAAAAATAGAGAAACTCAATACGAGTCGTTGTTTTCACCCTTTTCGTGTGCGGATACGAAATTATTGATATTATTGATATGTTGACCTATTATTATTACTTAGAAAATGGAAAAAAACAAAGTTCATTGTACTAGATTTAAAGGATATTAAAAAATCACAAAATGCAAATAAATATTTTAATGATGAATAAATTAAGGTAACACGCGAAAAATATATTATTTCTGTTATTAATATTTAGGATTTGTTAAAAGCATTAATTAAAAATGACCTCGTGAAATCAACAATTTTCTCATCAACTGTCATTGTTCTTTTTTTATTATTATTATTTTCATGAGCATAATTATTTCTAATGTTGTTAGAAATATTTTAATGACTACCAAGAACCTCAGAATTCATTATCGTAGTCAATTTTCTTTCAAATACACTAGAGGATCAAGAAATTTTGTAGTCAGGTCGGAGGAGATAGTGATGCGTATTACGATCAGATCGATTCGAAGAATTATCTTTTGAAACTGGATAATTTAACAATTTGATCATATGAATTACCAGTTCCCCCTCATTCAATGAACTGAACAAAATTAGTTTAGGTGTTCCCCCAATTGCTTCATCAACTGGCAAATTTGCATTTTGTTACAATTTTAGGTCTGAAAATCAACGATTATTAGTTTAAATAAAAATCTGGATCTGTCGAAGAAGCTTGAACCTATGGAAGTTGATTTAACCACTGAAGATTCCAGAGAACTTGAAAAATATTGTTCAAACAGGAATTTATAGGTTTTTGCGAACCATTAAAATGAATCAAACGGAAGGAAATTGAGTGGTGTACGATTTTAAGTTAAGAGACATCAAATAACACAAAATACGTTGCGATTTGATGTTTCAAATAATCCACAGAAATAGATAAATCGCAGCTAAATAGTATCATTAAAAATTTTCGGAATTTCTTAGGAACGGAATTTCTAAAAATATAAAATTCTATTCTGACCGTGGAGAAAATTGTCGCTTTTATTAGATTCATACTTTTTCGAAATGCCATCTTTTATCTTTAACAGAAGCCACACTTTCAGACAAAATGATCTCCTGTAATGTTTTCCTTTTTTTAAACGAAACTTTTACGAACTTCTCTTGACTGTAAACTATCAATTATGTTTACAATGACGATCAGTAAACCCCAAAAATTGAATACCTCTGTTCTAGATCATATGATGTTATGACAGTCTTTTATAGATTTCACAGGAACCGTTGTAGCTTTTAAACATTAATAATTTCAAAGTTCAGTGATTCCCAAGCTTGTAGTAAACAAACAAAGATAAGAAAATCCAAAAAAATATAAATTTGAATTGTGTTTAGAGAGAAATGTGACTCAAATGTGGATTTATTGGGGCATTACAGATAGACAATTTCTATTTATATGTTTAGGACATATTCTATTCAACCACGAACAATTTTAGGTTGTTTAATCAATATGTGTCACTATTTAAACAATGTTTTTGTACCAACAGTTTTTTTCTTTGATAAATATACAAAAAGTGAGCGTATCTTATAGTACGATCCAATAAGATTGATGTTGTATTTATGAAAAGTAGCGATAAGAAAATGTCTTCATCTTCTATTAATCACTTTCAACTCAAGCTCTAGATTTAATGAATCATTTCCTTAAAAGAAGCAGACATAATTTAACTCTTTTAAGTACACTAGCTATGTCAGGTACCGTTATTTTACATTAATGATAAGAATATTGGTACTTTATTGTTTCTAACTAAACCAACTTATTGACGGATTAAAGATTGTGTAATTTTATTGATTCTGTTGTAAAAATTCGAGATACATAACCAGTACCACAATCTTTGAAAGCGTTCAAAAAAAAAACTAAGACAACTGGACTTGAATCGGTAGAGATAAGACAGAGAAAATGAGGGAAATGATTATGAAGATATAAACCCTGTGTGTCCCCTCTGCAAATTTATCACTGTATACGTGAAAACTCTCGATTTTGATACAAATTTCACAAAACAAAACGAGCTTTTGAATTCCACATAGTAATTTTTCAATCGATGAAAGTAACAATAATTATTCTCAACATTTCAATTTAACAATAACACCTCGCATTGTTTTGAAATATTTTCATGATTTATATCCTAGCATAGCTGACATAGCTATATACATGAAGTGGAAACTTATATCACGCACTTGTATGTAAAACAATCACTTTCATCTGCTTTTATGTTTGTTTTTTTTTGTAGACAATATATGAACATTTGCGAATAAGCGTATCCAACATGTTTCAAACAATAAGAACAGTTCCAAAATAAAGTACAAATTTCAGGACTACACATTCAAGAGAAGAAAACGAAACTTTTATGCTAGTTAAATTTGTACCAAACTGAAACTCATTACAGGCGCAAGCCACCAGTGTGTGGTTGCTACAATTTATTACTATTAGTCTTTATCTCTTTGAAAATTAGTAATAATCCCCAACACCTGGTCAAAACTGTAAATGATTCCATTGCTATTGTTAACAATTAGAGATTCTATAAAATTAATTTGGGCTCCTGTAATAAGACAGAATGGAAGCTTGCATTTTCTACATTTATGAACCATTAAATGAATCTGTGTCCTTATAAAGATGTGATTTAATTAAAATTTCAAAATATTTTGCAATTATCATTTGTGTTGCAACATTCACGTAGTTTACTAATACTTTAATGTCAATTAAATAAATAAATAAATAAGCAAACAAATATATAAATAATCGAAGTAATTTTAGCATGAACAGACAGCGGAAATTATATCACTTCCGATACTTTAACACTCACAAAAAAATTTCACAAAAATAAATTTACGATTTTGTTGTAAATAAATTTAAAAAAAAGAAATCCAATTATAATTCAAAATTTTTGATATAACTTTCATGACCTGCTTTATACGTTTTTTTTTTTTTGTTAAAAAAAGTCCAAAAAATATATAATAATGATCATAAATAACAAAGATAATCAAGAAAAAACATGACACCTATATATGTAAATGGAATTTATGTTAGAATTATTCAACTGGAACAGTAAATTAATCAATATAGTATCAGAAAAAAAAACAACAAACAATTACTGATAGCTTAGAGAATATTAATATTGAAATTATTATTAATATCGTCACGGCTATAAGGTTTCATTTGATTATAATTCATATCTATAGAGTGTTTGTAAAAGACTAGAGAGCTTGAGAGAACATTGTTTTCACGTTTCACGTGCATACCTATAGCTAATTAACAACAGTACTGTTATCCAAACATAAATGAAGGGCTTTCATTTCGATCAACAAAGTTAATGATAAATTTTCTGAATTCTATTATAGAATATTATTGCCTAATCGTGAAACTGTATTTTTACAACTATCAATATTCCTATGAAGTTTGATTAGCCCAAAGGCTCTTATGAGTAACCACACACATACAAAAAAGAGAGAAAAACAATAGTTCATTTGTAAAAATTTTACAATTTTTTCCCCCTAAGCAATACAAGTTTTGCATAGTTCAAATTCGCCTTATTGTCTCAAAACAAGTTCAAAGTTTTGGAAAGCAACTTTACCCCATTAGAAAGATAATTGATTTGTGTTAAACTGCACACTATTATTCAGTAGAAAAAGGTTGTAATTCCAATTGTATGAAAATTGCTTAACTAATGCAAAAGGTTGAATTCGTTTAGTGTGAAGCCTGTAAAACTACGTACTTCCGCATAAAGGAACGTAGAATATTGAATATCACAAATTCTACTACTTATTTCTAGTGTTTTCAATTTTACTTGCGAATAAATAAAACAACATAGGTATTCTCGTTAATCTGTACACCGATAAATTTCAGTTTCTTTTTAACACAAGTGTGAACATTTTTAGATTTTTTTTAATTCTATTCATTTCCAATGGTCATGAGTTATAAGCTCAACTGAGAACTTAAGGCCGTTCTATCGCTCAAGAAAAATTCTGCTTTATTGTGGGCGTTGCACTGTAAACTATTCTAAACTAGTTACTTTCCCCAATGTGTAAGTTATTGGTTCAAACTAACAACCGGAAAGATCATAAATCTTCAAAACATAAACACAAAAGTCCAGCACTTTGTACTGTTAGTTTAGAACCAATACTACGACATTTTTTATAATATAGGAAATATGGGTAGGAGTGCCCTTTATTATCCGCTAGACGTTTATTGGTTTAGGAGTCCCACTTCATATATCACGTTTCACTTAGAAATTTCTGTAAAATCACGGGGAAAAAAACAAATTTTTTTTACAATTTGTTAGTGTTAATTTACATAATTTTTATTTATAAGAAACGCTGATCCACATAAAAAAACACAGTCTTTTGAGTAGCAGAGCCAAAATTTAAAAAACAAGTAAAACAAAAAAATTCCATTTCCCTTTTTTTAAAATTTTTAGAGCCGCTGATGGGCTTTTTTGTAAACGGGCTCTGTAACTCAATGTATTTTTGCATTACGAATGTCACCTGAAATTATCAAATCAATATAATTTCATTTGGCTTAGTAGAATTGTAAAAACTGTTTCCGTAGGGCGATAGAACAGCCTTAATGGAAAGAAAAAAAAATCAACAGTGCCCAGATTAAGAACAGTTGAGGATTCGTGCACAGCTCATTCTTAAGTGAAACTCCCTGTACAATTATTTGCCAAGATTTCTTAACTTTCTTATGATAAATTTATGCAAATATAATTAACAGGTGTGATATGTACATTAACTTTTTTTTTCAACCACTTGAATCAACAAACACTAAAAAATCTAATTTAGAAATTGTAAATTACTTGTTGTTTTTTATTTTACTATATAAATTGTTTGAAATTGAAAGAAATTATAAAAAGCACTGTAATGATTTGATGAAAAGAAAGAAACTTTGAATTAAAGTGAAAAGTCAATTTCAATAAAACTAAACGGAACTTTACACTTTACACACACACAATTGTTTTTAATTTAACGATGAAAGTTACTTTTTAAATAATGAAGAAAATTAACTGTTTCGTATGTAGGAACATTTATCAATTATAATTGTAAGCAGAGAAATTACTGTAATTCATTGAAATAATTAGTATTCAATCAAAACAGAACAGGACGAACAAATAACATGATCAAACAAGTTTAATGATCAATGAGTCTTAAGGAAATCATTATTATTAAATAATAATAACAAGGAATTGTTCCCGTTTCTCTTTAAATAGATCTTGCCTCTATTACATTCAACAAACAAATAATTTTAGTTATTAAACTAATGTAAATCCATTATCATTAATTTCAATCAATTCAATAATAAATAATTTTGATTAAAATTAAAGGGGATTGGATAGATCTACAAATTAAGATAATTGTAGGCGTTGATTTTTAGTTTTATATTAATGAATTATTCGAAGTAATAAATAAAATAGCGTAGTTGTAAAATATGCTCACGTTTTAATAAAATACGAAACAATAACACCTACAATCATACGTTTTTTTTTTTATTTCTTCTTATATGAACTTTTCTAATGTTGAATTTCAACTTAACCGTTGTAAAACTGTAAATGTTATAATAATCACAATGAAAATCTATTGAATTCGACTTTTCGATGATTAGAAAACTAATTGCTTACGTTCTTTGAATGTAGCAATATTTAAGCTAATTGTAGTCTAACTAGCAACTTGCGAAATTGGATGCAGCAATATAAATCCGTTCTTTTTCAACAAACAGAATTAAATAAGTATATTGACCTGATGTGAACACGTTATGATATGCGAAAAGATGATGAGTCTTATTTTATTTATCACATACAGTCACGCCCAATATATCCGCCAACAACACAACACACCCTGTCTGTTTATCAAAATTTCCAAAACAAAGATTGTTAACATGGAAACAACAAGGAAAGAAGTCTTTCCTTGCCTTTCTACTCATCTCTTTTACACATTTGGGATTTATTTGTTAAAATATCTTTGATTTTATCTTGGAGAACGTCAATTTTGGTTGATCTGAAAATGAAGATTGAACTTGAATACCTTTATATCGATTTTAAGGCTAGATTACAACAAGCGTCATAATCTTATCACTTATCTTTTCTCTTTACATTGCTTTAAGCGTGAATTGAACCAACTTTTATTATACATTCAATATTGAATTCTTTTCAAATGATGTTTTTAGGTCTTCAGAAAAAATCATAAACTTCATATCTCTACAGAACTGTGCCAGTTCTTCCATATCCAAACCTATATCACGTGAATAATTGAGTGAATCGAATCAAGTTATGTATTCAACATTGATTTAATTCCAAGGAAAAGTGTACGATTTTAAAAAGCTCCAGAAAAATCTACAATTTTCCTATTTTAATCATTAATTAACGAAAATCCAACCATTGTTTGAAATATTTGAAAAATAAAGCTTTCTTTTTGTAGAAAGTTATGATAAAAGATTCATTTAATTGAAAAATCACCAATTATAACACAATAATATTCTTTGCAGATTTACTCTATCATTTACGTTAATTGTAAAGAAATCTAATTAAATTGAACAATCAAACTATAAATAATTGAAACTAGATTAAAAAAATGCTGCAATATGATAATTTCTACGATATATGATAATTAATAACAAGATTATCTTTCTAATATAATTTTTTGATAAACAAAATTCAAGCATTTTACGAATAATTAAAGCGATTTCTAATTAGTGAAATTGCTCTGTTTTTTTTTTCCTTTTTGCTTTGTTTTCTCGTATGTTTCTCGTATAACAATAACTGAAATAATGCATGTTCAAGCACCATGTAGTCATTAAAATTTTACGTTTTAATGACTACAAATCATAGTTGTTCAACATTTTACTCTATTTTAGAGTAAAATGCATTTTTATTTTTCAATTTTTAATTCATAAGATTAAAGTTTCTTTTTGAACTAATCCAACAATAATTTTTATTACAATACTCCACATACAGTGCTGGTAAGTGAAACAAGAACGCTTCGTTTCTATGCCTTTTACTTGTATTTCTCTGTTATGCTTTTAGTCAAGATGCCGAGTCTGTATACAAATAATTAGCTACTGTTTAGAATAATCCTACGTTCATTAATTATTTAATCGAATAGGAATTCTCTAATATCATTTATTATGACTATACAAGCTTGGCAAAAGAAATAAGCACATTCAATTGTACGTAGTTTTCTCTAATTACTTGAACGACAAAATATCGAAAACATACAGACACTTTTATTAGATCGCACCATACCATTTTAACCTATTGAAAGAGTAAACAGACAAACAGTAGCTTTTCTAATGCACCCGTTTGTCTATATGATTGGGAAATTGCAAAAGGTTTGAGAAAAACAAACGAGTCTCTAACGAATTTTCCACTGGATAAGTCGTATTATAGATCAAAAACAAAACAAAAATGAAAGGAAAGTAACTACTGAAAAGATTGTTGGCTTTAACTATATTCCACCGCCTTCATATCATATTTAAAGCCTACAATTGGCCTTCAATCAGCGTTTAGAATCTTACTGCACAAATACTGTAAAAATCAATGAAATGTACCTGGCGATACTGAATAGATTCTAGAAAGAGTACATTACTAATCATTGAGTTTTGAATAATTTGAAGCCAAACGGTTGTAATCGATATTCAGTTAGGAGAACTATAAAAGCTGTTCGTTCATAAACAACATATCTGCATGTCGTTTTCGATCATCTTAAAGACGGATATATCGTGGAAAATTTCAAATAATTTCCAAATCAATTCCAGGTAGACTCAATTAAATTGTGGAAAAAGAACAAAGAAACAAAATTGTTTCTAATCGATCAACTGTGAACCCAATCTAATTACATTCGACAACAAAAACACAAAAAAAAAGAACGTACACTTTCGAGGATTAAATGGTAAAAAAAGGAAAATTCAAGAATTGTTTGATTCGATCAATTTAAATATCGTATTGTATTGATTAGATAGGGCCCCAATTTTACTTCCCACATCTAGAAAAATCAATCCTGTCAAACCAGGACAACGCAGTAGTGTCGTATTATCGTCACAATACGAACAAAAAATAATAATAATGAAAGCCTATCGAATTGTCTCGTTTTTCTTGGAATTTGTCCAAAATTCGCAACTTCTCGAACACAACAATGTCAAGGAACAACTAAATCGACTTGTGGAAAAAAATCAGCCGACAAAATTGTCATTGAATCATACGCTAACGTAAAAGCTCTCTGAAATGACGTAAACATCGCTGAAAAATCGACAATTTCCCTATTTGAAAACAACCCGTCTATGAAACGGGGGTGGTTTTCTTTTAATGATGATTATAAATCGACTTACCCCAATTGATATGCAATTGTCCTCAGCGCCAGATGGGAATTTCACAATGAACTTCGACCCTGCCTTCTCCTCTGAATCATTCAAGGGCCGAAACCTACACACAACTTTAATACTGTCCTCGGCTGGTATTTCACGTTCGCCCGACATTCTTGGTTAATTTTCCAATTCGTTTTTTTTTTCGGTTGTAGTTATAAAGCACTTTATTAATTCACAGCACACAATTAAAAATAAAATAAATTAATCGAAAAAAATATATTAATATAAATAAACAAACTAGAAATGATACATTTGTGTATATTTATTATAGAAAATTCTTATTGTTTCTTTTACTTTTTTTTTGCGGTATACTGACGTCTCCTACACAAGACCGCCAGCCATTTTGATAACGAATGACAAAAAAATTGACTGCATTGACTGATGTACATGTGGCGACACCTATAATTTCAACTGTTGTGTCTAAAGGCACAACAATTCAAAAACTACGAACTACCGGTAGTTCCAATGTTATACGTATAGTCTGTTCACTTTAATTAGAAATTGGCGATTTTCACTTGTTCAATTATTTATCTAAATAATCTGTCTCGTACTTGAATTAGTTTTGAATTACACCCCGACTTATGACGTTACTGATTTAGTTGTAAATCAATCGAGCTACAAAACAGCAGTGGCGGAACATGCTAATGGTAAAAACAAACCAACAGCGATTCATTTTTACGTGTTTTTTTTTCAATAAAATTTAAAAATTATGTTAATTTTTATTTTGTACTATTACTAAAATATAAACATTTTAATAAAATATTATATTTATATAACAAATTATACAATAAAATTAAAATTTGTAAATCTTAAATTAAACAAAATGAGTTTACTTGGAATAGCAATTTATATCCATTACAGCCCTGTATAATGGTTATCACTAGGATTTCGTCTAGGAGAAAACACATTCTTGCCTTTCTTATCAGTTTCTTTCAAATCTCTGGAAACAAAACAATAATGTCAAATAGGGCCAGACTGGCAATTATAAAATAGTTAATCTCTTTATGTTGAAAAAATTGCTCAAAATAAATAATAAAAAAAAAGTAGCGATACACCGGGCAGTTGCCAGATGATCCTTATGGCTGGCTTGAAATTCAATCGCATCTTTGTACACTTTTTTCCGGATTCTCTCAGCTATCTTTAAAAGCATATACACAAAGGGCTTTCCATCTAAGCGTCATTTCTCACGTGACCCAAAATAAGATAGTAAGGGCGTAAGGAAGTTTTCTTATTGTCCTCTTTGTCATAGAATTTGAACTTTTGACCATAATTTTATCGGAGAAAGATACAATGATGTTTAATAAAATATCTAAAGCTACTTCTGTGGGAAATATTATCTCTGTCTGATAGATTTGTTCACCGACACAACACTCAAGATAGAAAAAGACTTTTTTGATCAAAAGATACTCTCGCAACCAAGCATCTTTTTTGCACAATGTTTTGCAATATTACTTGGAAAAAGTTCGTTGAATTAATGAGCAACTCTCAAGCAAATTTTGTAATCACTAAAATAAACATTTTATAAGCCGTCAAGCTACCATTAATTTAAGAATTAAGCCAGATAATGTTGCTTCTAAAACAAGTGTCACAACGGGAGAGATTCCGCAACGAGATGCGGACAGGCTAACATTATCTAAAATTAACCTCTCATAGTACAATCTACAACTTACTTGAAGAAAGCAAGATGTTGTTCTAACAAAAATCTACTGTTGCAATGAGCTAATTCCGGCCAATGCGACAAAACACGTCTTAGATATAATTGTAAACGTTTCCGTCGATCTTCTACTAAAGCCGAATCCTAGTAAATAATTAAAATCAATTATTTTAATCAAATTATTTTTTAAAAAAAACATACTTTTTTCCCTATACTTTTCTTTGGAGGAAAATCAAATGTAGCAACAGTCGGATCTAATTTCTTTAAATCAGTATGTAAAGCATAAAATTGAGCATAACGTCGATAGATATTCCATTCATCATGACCGGCTCTTAAAAATATCTGATAGACATGATGTGATTGTGAACCGGTACCAGTTAAAAATGCTGATGGTATCCAAACATTTACACTACCCGGTGTATTTGTTAGAAATTCATCATTCTGAATCGGTCCACGTAATAATTCCAATTCATTTTTGAAACGTTCAATTAATAAATCTTTTTGACACAAATTCTGTTGTAATTTCACATTGAAATCCATTAATTCTGCATGCATCTCGGCAACTTGCACTAATTTCTTTTCAAATAATCTCGCTTCACCCTTATAATCAGGTTGTAGATCAATTTGTAAATCATTTAAAGCTTTTTGTAAATTTTCATGATTATCACCATCATCATCATCATCACGTCGTAACATTTGTATAGCACTTACATACTTTTTAATTTGTTCTTTTAAGCATTCATTCTCTTTCATTAACATATCGATTCTATCTTGTTTCTTTTTCAATTCTTCTTTATTATGTGTTTCAACAACTGTTAATACAGCACTTATATCAGTTGGTATTTCTAAAATATCATCCGATATATCTGGTGATTCGAAATTTTTATTAATTTCAACGGATACCGGTGTTAATTCACCAATTTCAACATGTGTTATTGGTGTTAATGTTTCAGGTGGTTGATCATAATTGAATTTCTCACGTGATCCACTATTTTCAATTGATAATTTTCGTTGATGTTCACCATTATCATTCTGTTTAGATGGGATTGTTTCCATCTTTTTCTCTTCACGGATTTGTTTTAAATTTGTTTTATGATTACGTACTGATTGATTATCACTTGTTGAATCTGATGATATACTACTGGAACTTGATGGAACACTCGTTGATAACACACTATCGTCTTCTTCGAACGATATAAATTGTCTGGCTACACGATTCTTCTTTTTATGGCGTTTCTCTACAAAATCCACAAGTTCTTATATTAGAAATTGAATAGAACACACAAACAGTTTTTCGTCGATACTAATGGGTAAGTTACAAAATATTTTCAACATCCGCAGCGCTATCTTAAGAGTTCTTGTATTAGTACACGATTTGCGATATTTCGGTTACCACAGACCGCACGAATGCCTCACAAAGAACTATAAAAAAAACAAACTCGATAAATTAACGATATTTTTAGTCATTGATTCATTGGTTTTGTTGTCTTTTAATTTAATTATTCTTATCGTTTTCACGTGTTAAAAGAAGATAGAGACTAGCTGATCGTTTAATTCACTTTACTTTATGCAACTAAAAGTGTCAGATGAAGAAAAAGTTGTAATTTTTTCACATTTATAACAAACGCCAGAGTGGCTTGTTTACAACGGATGGCGCCTGTTTCTTTTCTAATGTGCTTATTTAATTTGCCGCCACTGTATACGATAAGGGTGCCCGTGCTCGGCGCCTTCTTTGATATGTTTTCGAACACGTTCAGAGGTATTGTGAATTTACTGTTATATTTATAGGAGCCCCAAAAATGAAAAACAAATTTATATTATTCAATCAACGATAAGTTGATTACATTTAAACAAAAGCACGAAAAAAAAACCGCCAATTTACTTGTAATTTACAAATTAAGCAGATTCTTTCATAACAAAAAATTATAAATATTTGTTATTTTAACAGAAACATCACGATTGTAATATGTGTAACTATTGTTTACGGTACTCCGATTTATGTTCAATATTTACGGAGTAAATCCGCTGGAATCGTTCCGATAAAGTCCGCCGTATCTGCCGATAAAATCTCGTATGTTCGCCATTTAGATATGTTTTTTTTTTAGTTCCCAACTGTTCAAGCCTAACACTGGATCTTATCTAAGAGAGGATATTTTCCTATGTCTTTCGGGCAACCTTTAAAACAGAGTTTCCTGGGTGTTTTCTAAAAACTATTCAAGTAAGGGTTCCCAATCGAGTAAAAGACACCAAAATAAAGTACCAACAAGTATAATTAAATCGCTCAAAAAACAAAGCGATAAAATCATCATTTTAGGGCGGATTTATAGTGTCATTTTCTTCTTCAATGTGTAAAGATCCTTTTCAAATAAACATTGAAAAGTTAGCGTGCCCAAAATTTTTGTTGGAATGGCGCAACTTCTCAACGATAAATGACTGGGAAAATCGTTTCATATAGAAAACTTACCAGGAACTGGAGCTTCAATAATCGGTTCCGCTTTAGCTTTCAACGCCTCCGGTCTCGCAACAATTCCACTATTCAGTTCCGGTTTATCAATACTAATTGCAAATAATATCGAAGCTACACCTGTAATTATTTCAAAACAATTATATGATATGATTTGAATAATGTCTGGTTAACCTGCAGCCATATTTGGAAGCATACTATTTTTCTCTTGATCGCGCAATAAAGCCCAATCTTCATAATGAATTGCTAATAAATCCGAATTACTTAATAACGTATGAAAATATCGTTCTAAAGAGCGTTCGTTGAGAGACGATCGAATCCAGGCCCGACCACGTCCAGTATCCGTCCAAATTTGCTTCAAAACATTATAACGCTCCTGTTCATGTTTTGTTAAATGCTTCCTAACAAACGGCCAAAACGCTACAATTATTAACAATTAAACGTTATAAATTATTGATTAATTAAAAGATTTACATGGATTTTCACTGGTAATATGTAAACTATTTGTAACAATATCGGAAACGTGTTTTAAAGCAGACGTATTCTCTAGTGGCTTAGTACGCAGACCATGTAATAAAACAGCTTCTAATGTTAAACATAAACCAACAACACAACTATCAAATTCTGTTGCCAATTCCGTTTTACCACCATATCGCTTCTGACAATCCTGTACGCATTCTAATAATTGTTTCAATATCTTATCACAATTCTCATATGGTTTTTCAATTGTTGAATTCGTTGTAACTATAGCCGACATTAGTTTAAATGACTACAATTCACAATTAAAACAATAACAAAGACAACGTAACAATAGAAACAATTAGACAAATTACCATACTTTGTAGGTCGTTTAACCTTGATCCATCACATGCCTCATATCAAATGAATTATAATTAACATATTTAATTGTTGTATATTTTACAATAATATTATTGTTATCAATTTGGAAAAATATTCACTTTATTCTAGTATTGTCGTCGTTATCGAAAATACTGATAAATTCTAATCAGCTGGTTGGTGTCAAATTTTTGAAAAAAAAAAATGTCCGGCAGGATGTGACTAAGGTTACAATATGACTCATCACTAGAGTCCGGATATTGGTAAAAGATTAATGAGCGATACACCAGTGGCGTAGTAGTGGCGATCAAAAAATTTTGGACGTCAAGGACATCTAGTTGTCAGTTGGTGTAGCACAGTCTTTAATGTTTGATATCCAAAAAGTCATTAATTTTGACATTTCGAACGTTAATAATAACAGTAATGCTTGGCCCAGATTAAACATTTTTAAACGTCAAAAAAAAACGCCGTTCAAAATTTTTTAATCGCAACTGTTTGAAAGATAAATATTAGCCTATCACTGATATTTGTCCCTTTCTAACACCTACTGACTTAACAATTCATCTTTATTCAGCACCTACATCTAAAGAATAATGTATTACAGACAAAGATAGATCATAAAACGTCAGTCTTAGTTTATCTAAAGATTGCTATCGGTGGCACTAAAACAATTATCACAATAGTGTATACTAAATTCATCGACCAAAGGGTTCCTAGATTTAAGTTGGTAGCCTTGAATATAGTTATATTTTTAAAGAGTTGTTTGTTTGTGTCCATATTCCTGCTTACAATCTTGGGACTACGTACTTTATTTAGTTAGACATCTGTCAAATCCAGTAACCCTTTGATCGATGAATTCACTATATAAAATATTTTCATAAAGTAAGGCTACAATTAGAAGGTTTTTACGGCGCAATGTCGCGCTAATTTTGAATTATTCTCGTTCACCGTTTACCCAAAAGAAACACCAATTGATTGTTACTTATATTTTTATTAATTAAAACGTTATTTATTATGCTTTACACTTGATTGATTTTATATTTTCCAGTAACTGCCTTCACATCGTTCTTATGTAAATGTTCCAATAGTTTCCGTTCAACTAAATCCAAAGCAGCTCGAGTCATTACTAATGTGTCGTGTTTCAACATTGAATACACATTTAAACCATAAGCTGGCATCAAATTGAAATGTTTGATACTATCCGTAGCTACAGTTATGTTTCTTGGCATTATATCAATACTAAAATTATACCAAAAAAAAACTTCAGTAAATCTAATTGTAATGATTAAAGAATCAATTTACTCGTCTACAAACAACACTGAAGGCCCCCAATTCCTGCTCTTCACCAATTCTTCAATAAACGTACTTTCTTCTGTCGGTATCTCTAAATTGTTTACAACATGTAGATCATCCTGTGCCAATTTCACTGATAATGTAGCACACAAACCATTAACTCTTGTATAGAACGGTAACATGTAGAAATGTGGTGTTGGTGATTTGGGTCCATGGATGACACCACCACCCCGGAACAACGGACTACGTATCGAACCGTGTCGGGCACGTCCCAAACCCTTCTGGGGCCATGGTTTCCTACCACCACCTCTAACCTCAAAACGTGATTTCGTATGGGCATAACTAACATAACGATAATTCCGTTGCCATCTCACATTATCATGAATCAGATCAATACGGGGATTCACAGCAAACACTTCCGGATGTAGATCGAGAATAGCCAATTTCCTCTCATCGATAGTGTCCAAATTTTCCAACCAAACTTGTCGTGGCTTGGCGTACTTCGGTGGGAATTGCAAAGTGCGAGCTTGAATTTCTGATGGTACCGATGATGAAAATTGCCGTAAATTGTGTAACAAATTAAAACAAACGTGGAATTTTCTTGAAAACATTTTAATACGAAAATATAGGTTAGAAAAATCTAACCTCAATGTTATATCGAGGTTATGCAACCATATATACATCAATATTAAGTCTCTTGGAATATTTACAAAATTATTAATAATGATACAACAATTATGTGATATTTGTCAGCATTTCCGGCCGCTCATCATTTTTTCACGTATCGCCCAACGCAAATCGGCTCGATTATCCTGGCCGGGAATTTTGATTTTCTTCCATTCCTCTTGATATTGGTGGTATAAAGCGACCGGATCCGATTTAGATGACGTACAACTCGTCGTTCGTATCACTAAAATCCAAATAATAATCGCAATTAGACGGCTGAAAACCATTACAAATGTGCTACCTTGTGAAGTCGGTTTCTTAATAGTTTTCTTCTTTATAACACCACTTTTAGTTGGCACCACCTGCCTTGCGATATCGTTGAGATCGGTTTGTGTATCTTTATCGACCAATGAGATTCCGGATTTTGTTGGATTTTCCAGTCGTTGCGAAACAATTCCGTCTAATCGATCCGTTTGTTTGTCGACATTTTCTTTATTTGGCCCGTGATGTATACAATGTGCACGATGCTCTTTAGGTTTCTTTCGGATTTCCACGGAAACGACTTTATCTTTCGGCGGTGTTTGCTTAGCTCGTGACTCAACAGTTGAATGCTGATACAAACTGGTGAAAATATCTTCAACAGTATCTCGAACTGAAATATTTTGGTTCTCGTCTTTCTGTTTCTGTTGTTCGTATTTTATCAACTTTTTCAAATCTGTAAATGTTGGAAAAATCAACTAACATCTAGTCGAGATAAAAGCGGGAATTCTTACCGAGCATAAATTGTTTTAATTGTTGCGCATCTATATTCGTATAACCTAAATGATTTAAACAACGCAAAACTTCACGGGAACTTATTTTATAGGGCATTATTAATTGTTTTTATTCATAAATTTTAAACAAATAAACGTTAACAAATTATAACCTAAAAATAATTCAAAAGTGCAAATGTCAAAATTCCAGGAAGGCAACAGTGACGAAATATCCCTAAACAACAAATTGTAAATAATTTAAAAAAATTAAATTGTAGTCATTCAAAAATTACGCCGAATTTTCTCGATTGTTATCCACAATTTTAATCCATTTTTTTTATGAATTATCCCTAAAGAACCGTAATTATCAGAATTATAAGTTTTGTTGTTAGTTTTGGTAAAATCTAAATTCCCCTAAATCCCAAACATTAACATAACCTCAATTATGAAATTTGTTGATTTGCCCTAATTAATTATGAAGATTTGAAGAAATCGAAATGAAACGCGAACGCACCGGTGATAATTGCCGCCCTTTCAAATTATAAGTATTTGTGTAGTTGCAATAATAAAAATTATTGAAATTTGATTGTTTACAGCCCACCAAATTGTCAGTCTCACTGGGATAAGTTTCGATCGAAAAAGCATAATTGTTAGTAAATTCCATGATAAATCATCTTTACAGCTTGATAGAATTCTCAATTTTAGGGATTTGTGGAACTAACAGTGGTCCCATTACGTGATAATTTACGTGTTATCAAATTAAACGCAAAACAATGTCGCATCTATCGCGTGATACTCAACGATGATTATGAGGCACAATTCCAGTATTTCGATCCCTTCCTGGATGTTTGTCAATCAGATACAGATACGTGCGTTGCTAATTTTCACATCTATTGGCGAAATAATCGATTTATTTGGATTATAGGCGAAGTCTTGAGACATTCTCGACCCACCATTTAACCGCTGCCTTGAAAGTCGATCCGGATAATAATGCAGGCGAATTGGTTCTAACCGTACCACCGGAAGCCTCACATCTGATTGCCGAAGGCACAGCCCTACGTGTCGGCATTGAATTCTCCTTAGAACAGCCCCAAGGTGGTATCCATTTTGTTGTACCACAAAAAGAGGGTAGTTTTGCTGAACGCGGCGTACATATGTTCACCTACGGCCACCAGAATTCGTCACGATTATGGTTCCCGTGTGTGGATAGTTTCGCTGAAACGTGTACATGGAAATTGGAATTTACCGTTGATGATGAATTAACAGCCGTCTCGAATGGTGATTTGATTGAAGTCGTATATACGCCGGATATGCGCCGCAAAACCTATCATTATTCGTTGAATGTACCAACATGTGCACCGAATATATCGTTAGCTGTTGGTCCGTTCGAGATATTCGTTGATCCGTATATGCACGAAGTCACACATTTCTGTTTACCGCAATTATTACCGTTATTGCGTGTTACGACGCGGTATATGCATGAAGCGTTCGAATTCTACGAGGAAACACTATCGAATCGCTATCCGTATTCGTGCTACAAACAGGTGTTTGTTGATGAAACACCGGAAGATTACCGATCGTACTCTACAATGAGTATTTTGAGTGTTAATCTATTACATTCGGCTGTTATAATCGATCAGGTTTATCATACAAGGAAAATAATGGCGCAAGCAATAGCCGAACAATTTTTCGGTTGTTTTATATCAATGCAAAACTGGTCGGATATGTGGTTGAATAAAGGGATAAGTCAATATTTGTGCGGTTTATATTGTAAAAAGGGTTTCGGTAATAATGAATATCGGCATTGGGTGCAGGAATTATTGAATGATGTCGTACATTATGAGGAACAATTCGGGGGGATTATCTTGGATCCGAGTCAACCACCGGCACCGCTACCAGTCGGCGCCAATACCCAACAAACTACAATGAAACAGAGCGAAGAGAAATTCTATTTCTCGATAAGAAATCTACACACAATGTCACCAATGTACATAACGGCATTGCACAAGAAGGCGTTCTTAGTGATGCGAATGTTGGAGCATCGAATCGGTCAAGAATTACTGTTGCAAGTCTTTAACAAACAATTATCTTTAGCAACGAATGCAGCACAACAGAAAATCGGTAGCGGTTTATGGGGACATATGTTAATCAGTACGAATGTTTTCACAAAAGCTATCTTTACGGTAACCGGTAAAGATATGGCTGTATTTATCGATCAATGGGTACGTACCGGTGGACATGCTAAATTCCATTTAACATCGGTATTCAATCGTAAACGGAATACGATCGAACTGGAGATACGTCAAGATGCCACAACACAATTAGGTATACGGAAATATGTCGGTCCATTATTGGTGACATTACAAGAACTTGACGGTACATTTAAGCATATGCTACAAATCGAGAATACTGTTGTTAAAGCGGATATAACGTGTCATTCGAAAAGTCGCCGAAATAAGAAGAAGAAAATCCCATTGTGTACCGGTGAAGAAGTCGATATGGATTTGAGTGCAATGGATGATTCGCCAGTTTTATGGATACGTTTAGATCCCGAGATGACACTATTACGTTCGGTGATTATCGAACAGCCGGATTACCAATGGCAATACCAATTGCGACACGAACGCGATGTAACAGCACAAATGGAGGCGATCGTAGCATTAGAACGTTATCCAACACCGGCGACACGATTAGCGTTAACTGATACAATCGAAAATGAGCAATGTTTCTATAAGGTGCGTTGTAGTGCTGCTCATTGTCTAACGAAAGTCGCTAATGCTATGGTGGCAAATTGGGCTGGACCACCGGCAATGCTAGCGATTTTCCGTAAATTATTCGGTTCATTTGCCGCCCCACATATCATCCGACAGAATAGTTTTACAAATTTCCAACATTATTTCTTACAAAAAACAATACCGCTTGCAATGGCCGGTTTACGTAATGCACACGGTATCTGTCCACCGGATGTTGTACGATTTTTACTCGATCTCTTCAAATACAATGATAATTCAAAGAATCGTTATTCGGATAATTATTATCGTGCCACATTGGTGGAAGCTTTGGGTAGTACGGTAACACCGGTTGTTTCGATGGTGCATCAAGGGGCACCGATCACTGCCGAGAATCTGAGTGCCGACACGAAATTGATTTTAGAAGAAATTACAAGATTATTGAATTTAGAGAAGGTGTTGCCGTGTTATAAATATACAGTTTCAGTGGCTTGTTTGAAAGCCATTCGAAAATTACAGAAATTCGGACATTTGCCGAGTCGACCGACGGTATTCAAGAGTTACGCCAGTTACGGACATTTTATCGGTAAATCTCATCAATATACAGTGCGGTAGATTATTCAAGCACATGCTTAGATAAACTGCCGTTCCTGTAGAATTCTCTCTAATTATTGTGCGGTAGATGTTAGATTAGCGGCCCTCGAATGTTTGGTGGATTTCGTCCGTGCTGATGGCCGTTGGGATGATCTACAACACCTTCTCGATATACTAGAGAACGATCCCGATCCGGGTGTGCGTCATAAATTGGCCGAATTGATGATTATTAATCCACCGTTCAAACGGGCACATCGTGAACGTTTAGATATACCGGAATTGGTTGAAAGAATTTGGGGCAATATTAAGTAATTTTCATGCTCTTTTGTTATTTGAAACAAAAATAATGGTTTCGATTTTCAGTGGTATGTTATCACATGATACCCGACTCAGATGTGATCTAGTCGATATCTATTTCACTTTATATGGTAATAAACGTCCGGTCTGCCTACCAATACCGGAATTGGCGGGTGTTATGACACCACAAAAACAAGACACAAAGAAATCGGCACCGTTTCCACCAGCCAAACCACCAATACAAGAGATAAAAACACAATCACCGGTGCCGAAAGATACGAATCCGGTGATTATCGAGGACAATGTTGAGTGTATGAATGTGGAAGTTGTGGCAACAAGCGACGATCGAATTAAAGTAATTCTTATCAAAATCCTGTATTTTTTTTAATTATAAATTTGTTGAAATCTAGGAGGAACCGATGGATGTTCAAGTGGATGTTAAACCAGTACAGAAACAAGAATACTTCTCAGATAATTCCGTATCATTGCCCGGTATGGGTCAAAGTGGTCCAGTTGGTTTTGAACCGGGCATGTTTAAGAAGGATCCAGATACCAAACACAAGTCCGATACGAGTAAATTGAAGAAGAAGAAGAAAGACAAGAAGAAACACAAACATAAGCACAAACATAAACACGAACATAAACACAATAAAGATAAAGAGAAGAAGGAGAAAGATCCGAATAAAGCGAGAGTTAAAGAAGAAACGTTAAGTTCGATAAGTTCAACACCGAGTCCGAATGCCATGTCGTTAGGCAGTGGTGAAACTTTATAATTTACAGACTTTTTATATAAAATGTAAGAAAATAAATCAAAAACTAAAAAAAGTGCAGTTTAATTTCAAATAGCTTTGTGCGACATGCGGCAATTTAACATATTTGGTTTTCAAAAAATCCGCCCGATGTTGACAGTTTGTCTTGACGCGACATCTATCCGTGACCGTTTGAAATAGTAAATTTGGCGCTAGATTCAAATCTGACGTTATCAATCAGCTGATTTTTTTAATTGTGACGACGTTAAAATGTTGGAAGCGACTTTAGATGATGACGCACCGGAATTTCACAGTTGTACGTTACAAATAAATCCAGAAAATCAACAATTAAACAACAATGAACTACCTCAATCGAATTCTCAATCGTTTGATAACAGTAAATTAGATGATAACGGTAATAATAATAATAATAATAAAACAAAGTGGAGTATTGATCTGATAACACCAATATCGTCACTACCAAATAAAGGTAAGCTGTTGTTTTTATTATATATTTTTTTTAATTAGTATTATTTACGATTCATAAAAAGACGATGTCTTTGTATACTGGTTTGATTCTATGCCCCTCTTTCAAAAGTTGCAGTAAGTGTTGTTTAAGTGATTGCAACATTAATAATTATGTGTGTTTTGCAGTTTCCGAGACCCTATTCGCACGGAAAAAACAACCGACAACAAATGGGACGAGTGTAATCCAACCGTCCATATGTCCGGACGAGGATCCACAGAATTATTTCACATTTCGTGAAACCGTTGTGGTGAAGGCTCTAAACGAGTGTAAAGATGAGTTTCTCGATGAAAATTCAGATGGACCTCTAATTGAAGCCTTTCTATTAACTTTGTAATTGCACTATTCTAGCGTATCCGTTTTAGCTAAATTTTCAACATAATTTTCAGAATAAGTTATTGGAATTCCGATAAGGAACGCCTTATATTGCTAACAACCAAGACTCTAGTGATTGTTAAATACGACTTTATCGCCTTGAAACGGCTGGGATACAAGAAGATTCCGTTAGAGAAAATCGACGAGATCATCGTTGGCGATCTGGTGTATCCTTCCGTTTCTTTAATACCGTAAGTAATTGTTTGTTTATTTATGAAACTAATCGAAAGTATTGGCATTTGACAGTCATATCGATGGATTTATTGATATTGTGGAGACTTGTTTGTTGTCGAAATGGTTGAAGAATGGCAACAAATTCTATCAACCTAGGTACAAAACTATTACACCTACTCGATTTTGTTAATTTCTCAACTATTCTCTCGAAAATGTCCAAAAATAAAATTATAATAATTTTGTTGCGTTATTATTTTAGGAACCGCAACATTAAAGGTATTCGTTTGGTATGGAATCAAGGCGCGTTGAATTTCTCGAATCAATGGAATCCATTTAATGAGGATGTACCATTTTGTACACTAACTTATCACCCTTTATATTTCCACAATGAATCAATAGATAAAGATTTGTACAATTTCTACAATTTAGAGATGTTTATCGAGAAATTACGTCAATTATTGACTGATCTATCACAAAACAATCCACCGAAATTCGAAGAGAAAAGTATAATTTTACAGAATTATCTTGGAATTGGTTCAATTATACACAATCGGAATTCGTTAGGTTTCTTTAAAGTTCGTGGTAAATTTAGTTTTTAATTTTTGTGATACTGTTAAAAATTCTATTTTTATTATAATTAATTATTAAGTACAATTTAATCGAATTGTTCACGTTTCATATGTTGAGCAAATGATGTTGGATCATCAATCAAATCTTCCCATACTTTATAGTATTGTTCGTTTGTTATATTTGTGGAAATATTACGGCTTTGTAAGAAATATCTCCAGGCCTACACACAGTATTTTATTGTAATTAATTGATTGATTTCGAATAAAGACAGGGTAATATGCCCGCCTTGATACCCTCCTCTTGTTTATTATAAATCCGTTTAAATTATTAACACGTTAAAGAACATCATCGACAAACAATCTGCAAAATAATTGCAGGCTAAAAACAGTAATCTGAACAATTGCAGAATTACATTACAAACGGCTCCCATAAACTAACAGTTTGCAAATGTTGGAGCTCGAGTATCTTTAAAACAGTATCAAGTATCACGAATTGATTGGGCATAAGTCTATGTCATTTGTTATACTGCTACAGCAGTTACAAGTATAAAGAAATTGTTGATATTACATTATTAACCGATAACAATAAATAAATTGCTCAACAGAGACTTTGTTGTTAGAATTTTGATACAATTTGAAAATTATTTCTTATCTTACCAAGAACTGTACAAGTTCTAGAAGTATTGTTATTCTAAAATTCCTTCAAAAATCCGGTTTTTTAGGGACTTTTGGAGCATTCACTTGCATCCGGTGTCTTTGAAATTTATCAAACAAATAGTGTATTTAATACAATTATTTGGTTGGTAACAAGTAGATCAGCTAATCAAGGGGTTGGTGTTGAATTCCCGATGAAAACTTTCCATCAGAAGGATGAACCTTTCTTTGATTTTTCTGGATAGAGACCGTAATTGAAAGACAAAATTTTGACTTACATTTAATCATTGAAGTCCACGAAATTCAGCGGCAACTAAACGGGTTAATTATGCGATTAATTCGATTCCCAGCAAAGCTCTTGCAGATTTTAAGGATTTCGGAATATTTTCCTAACCTGTTAGTCTATGAAATCTTCGATCTATCTGTGTCAATATTCCAATCGTTGGGTATCCAATATTATGCAAAAAAATTGTACCAGAACAGAAATACCGGGTTATTAAGAGTTCCGAGTTTAAGCCCGAATTTTGTGCATATTTGTTGGAAATATTCAACGACTCTTATTGTTTGTAAACAATAAAGCTCTGGAAAGTATCAAAACAGGCGTACCACCTTATAAAACCAAAATTCTTACATCATTCTCACGAATTGTAGTTGGCGGTGATTGATTCCCATATTGTCCATCCCAGAAAATTTGTACTGTATACAATAAATAATAATACGTATAAAATTTATCACCTTCAATACCTTGAAATGCAATCGTAGAATTACTACAACATTTCTGTGGATAAATACTGAATTTATAATAATTATCACCAGGAAATAGCATATGGTTCAGATTGTACGGTTGGAATGTTGTCATATCATTTGAATCTCTTGTATCGATCGGTGTTATATTTAAATTAAATAGAAATCGTCCTAAATAATAGTCTTCTTGATTACGATACGTTAGATTCGTTGTACAATCATTCGTATTGTAATAATTTTGGAATTTTTCGATTGTACCACGACTTAATACATATCCAGCTTGACCCATATTATAAATTGTACTCCAAAATTGCACAGCATGCCCTAAATAATACTGATAATCCGGATTTAAACCAATCAAAAACATACGTAAATTCTCTAATATAACAAATGTATAATCGTACACAATTAAAATCCATTTAAAATGACTAATTTTCAATAAATTCTTACATAGCACCACCCATGTTGAATCCTGATAATTGCGTTTCAATGATAAACGTTTCAATTTATCAATTTGTAAATTAATTGTTTCGATACGATTGCACTGTTGCGCCCATGTATTTTTAGCACTTTCCACATTCTTCCAATTACGTACTAATATCACACATAATATATCGACTTGATTGTATAAAAATCTCGATTCTAAACTATAATTCTTATTCTGATAACGTAGATGATCGAATAATAAAGGTTGTCGTGATAAATTCTTCGATTTCAGCCATTTCTCGTAATTGTAACGGGTGAAGATACGTTCAATTGTATTTGTTGAATTAATTATTGCTTCTTGTTGTAGTATTTTAACGATAATTGCACAAAAAATACCACAAATAAAACTTAAAATAAATAGAAATTTTCTTGAAAAATTAAACATTGCAAAACAAAATTAAAAACAAAAACAAAAACGCCATAACCTAAAAATTAAGTGGGTTATGTTGATTTCGAATCTAACGCCATCTAGTGGTGGTATGCGGCTGCTTACTATACGAAATTTACAAATTGAAGATAACTAAATTTCGGTTGGTACACATGAATATAGTGGTTTCTTTGTTTACATATGTATCTTTCCTATTAGCTTGAGATTACGTGCTTTGTTTAACGGCAATTCTGTCAAATCTAGTGATGTTTTAGTTTCTGAAACCACTATACTAGGCTACCAGTTGCGTCTATCCTTGTCTTTTTCCGGTTTTGTTGCCTTGTTATTGCTTGTTGCAACTGGAAAAATAACTGTCAGCAAGTTGATGTACGTTTCGATTGTTTTTAAGGTAAATTCCGGAATTTTTCTACTGAAACGCTAGAATTTTCTGCTTTTCAATTGAGCAAATAATTACATTATTGTAGATGTAATTTTTACAATTGTTTTTTTTCTTGGATATCCGACCCTAACCTCAAATTTCCCTCCAAATTTGTTTACTTTCTTATGCAAATAGTCTGCGATTTTCCGTTACAGTTGACCAAGTCCGTTTGATTTTCCTTGGAAATAAACCGCGTGAATAATGGCAGATCAAGAATGTGAAGCAGCACCTGGTGCACCCGAGATGACACCGCACGATGTGGAGAAGATCGAAGAGGCGAAATTGAAGGCGAAGTACGGCAATGCCATGGGTGGGCCACGTTTGATGGGTGGCCATTCGGCCTTCTTACAGAAACGTTTAGCAAAAGGGCAGAAATTTTTCGATTCCGGTGATTATCAAATGGCCAAACAGAAAGTCGGCAGTAATATCAATAAATCGTTACAATTGAAAGCGAATTGTGGTGGTGGTGGTGATGATGGGCCAGTAACGGCAACCTTTGCCGCAACCGGTGATGCGATACCAACACCAGAAACTGTACCAGCTAGGAAGACATCGATAATACAACCGTCGAAATTTACACCGAATGTAAGCTAGTTTGTTATTATTATAATTATTTCTATTTTTTTTTATTTAAAGAATAGAAAATGAATGTGTTAGCAACAAAATGGAAATTAATATTAAACTACCATGTAGATATTTCTATTAATTACAAAACTTATTTATTGTATTTTCCAACTATTCTATAGCCAAATAACCGTTTTTTTTTTTGTTTGTTTATTTTAAATTTAACCCAATACTTTTCTTGGAAAGTTGTATTTTTTGCTTTATTGTATCTTCTCGATTCGACCTAGAACCGTTTGAATAAACGTGCACTTTGCATTATTGGTGTTTTTTGTAAGCATTACCTTATCAAAAACCTGTGCTGATAGCATTGTATATAATCCGTATTTTTTTATCAACTTTTTGCCTATTTGATGGACTAATCCTATACGCTTATGTTTATTTATCTTTTGAGCTTGCTTACAATTTATTGAATTTTCTGTTACAATATTGATTTGTTAACAGGTAAAATGTCGAAGCATGTCCGAAGGATGTGTGGAATATAAAAAAAAGCAACGCTGATTGATTCTGTCATCATCGGTTTCTTTATCTATTTTTTTTTTTGAAAATTTTCAACAAATATTCCACTGATTATTGTATTTTTAAATGTGTAAATGTAAATAAATATTGGACAGTTAATTGATAACAAAAATATTTGTTTTTCAAACAACAATAAGGAGAAAGAAGGCTGGTTTCGGATTTTAAAGCTAAGACAGCAATAAGAAAACGTAATAAGCTCAAGAAACACTATCAAAAAGAAATGATTCTAGGATTAAAAGATATTCCAAAAGCTTTCTCATTTATAGTTAGTTTCAAGATATTCCACTAGGTGTAGGGGGAACGGGGATTTAGAGATCTCCATCTATTTCTCATCTTGCAACTATCCACATGACACGCCTTCAAATCGTTAAATTGAGTGAAACGGCCACAAAAATCTTAATAGTTTAAAAATAGCAGTATCGCTGATCATTGAAGAATTTTTTTTTCTCGGCAAACCTTTCAACAAAACTTTCTAATTCTATTACAGAGGTAGATTTTTCAGGGACAGGTGCTGAAACGTGTTCCGTTAACAAAATCGAACTCAATACGTAATAATTCAGTGGTTGTAAAACATTTTCACGTTCCGACTCATCAATTACTTAACCTTTTCCCTTTTGTTTCTTTATCCTTTCTATCTGTCGCTTTGAAGTTCTATTGTTATTCCTTCTGTGAATATAAATATCAGTAGAAATGACGCTACTAGTTTACCTAAATAAAACAACATCTATAAACATTTTTTTATTGATTATTTTGACTCAATTGTCGTTTAATTTCAAATGCTATAATACCCAATGCTGTTCCAACATTTAAACTGTCCAAATCATTATTTAATGGTATAACAAGTCGTGCACCATTACATTTCTGTACTAATTCATATGATTCATTACTAATACCTAATGTTTCACCACCAATTATTAAAAGAATATTATCGTAATTCTTATAATCAACACTATAATACGGTATTAATGGTAAAATGTTATCTAATTCGGTTATTGTACGATTATCAGCAATGAAAATTTTAACATTATTATTATTTGTATCGTACTGTTCCAATATTTGACTTAAAACGGTATCTTTGTGGATTTGCAATTTAAAATGTGCACCCATTGAACTTCTCGTCACTTTTGCCTCCCATAGATTTACACAACCTAGAAAACAGTTCTTATGAAGGACACAGTTGATTGATTTTCGAAAGTATGAGGGTCATCTTAAAAGTAAGGTCTGTTTTTATTCTATTTACACGGTTTTCAAAGTTGATTATTTGTCTATTTTACCGCATAATCGCCATTTCGATCGATGCATTACTGTAGGCGATAAACAGTTTTTTTTATGTCCAAGAAGAGATGTTGGATCTCAACTTGCACCACGTCTTAACGATTGAATAGTGGAACAAACTCAGACGTGCAATTCAGAACTGAAGAGAAGAGCGGGTGAAGCATCTTTAGCCAAAGCTGTTCACGTTAAACGTCGCTCCCCAAAAGTTTAGTGTGAAACAGTAAACCTTTCGTTGTTATTCGGACTTGCGGAAGGCGAGCAATCCGAAGACGAGGTAGAAGATGGGGTTTAACGCTGTCTCAAGCAAATCTAATAATGTCTACAAAAGGAACGCGAATATGTGTCCTAAAACTATGACAAATGTCTATCTAAATATAATGAAAATCAAAGGGGTTTTGTGTTCAAATGTGCTGTAGACTAGAAGATATCGTAAACGGTAAGTACCTTCTTGGTGAATAGGAAAAGCGCTAGCCTAAATATTATAAATATGCGACAATAAACGGACTGATAAAAGCTGTTGGTTTGAATTGAGGGAAATTCCTCGTTCACGGGGAGCGAAGCAACATTTGAAAATTACCTTTGGTTAGAATAACTTTTTCACAACCAACACCGGCACATATCCGTAGAATAGCACCTAAATTGCCCGGCTCACGTACATTATCACAGATCACAGTGAAAGGTAGTGTTGGTGTTTGCGGTTGGAAATTCGAAACATCTGGACTTTTAAAAACACCTAAAATTGCAATTATTTTTTCTCTCTCAAAAACAACAAAAAGAAAACTATTGTAATTATTGTACCCATAATGCCGGGTGTTGTCGTTAAATCTGACCACAACTGCATCTCTCTATAGGGCATTTTATACAGATGTGAACCAATTTTCGGCAAATACGGCACTAATTCTTCTACATCCTCTTTCCGACTGAATAGAATGTATTTTAATTGGCAATTGGCGATGAGTGCATCTTTAATTAAACGTTTACCTTCTAAGAGAATTGAATCTTTCTTGGATTTATCTTTTTTCGATTTGATTTCAGTTAAAATTAATCTACAATTAAAACACTGTGTTTTGTTCCGAAAAAACGAACAAATTGTTAACAATTACCCAATTCTAGGATCGTTGTTCTTCATTTTCTCAAATACCAGATTCCCTTTGTCATCAATTATTGTCTCCAACATGTCTGTAGTTGTTTTTGCTTTTTGATTCGTTGCAACTAAAGGTTTCACTTTAAAAGTTTGTGTTTTAACTTTTAACGGAGCAACGGTTTGTTTCCGCGATTCCGACCAATTAATTTTTTTAGCCTCATATTTATCAGCCAACGATTCGTCGGCTATTTCTTCGATTTCATTATTACGTTTAGTTTCAATTTTCTTTGCGCGTTTCTCCTCGAGTTCGTTGTATTCTTCAGGTGAATACACACGAATTGGACGGCGATGGGTCCAACGGGGATAATGCCGGATTTGGGTGAAATTCGAATATTTCACACTAATATTCAAACAATTCTTCACTATATTCGACATTTATTTCGTTTCTTTCTAGAAAATTAAGCTAAAAAATCGTGCTATACTTTTGAGGTTATATTTGTGTCTAAGGTTACGTCAAAATAAACATTTTCGCAGCGTTGCCATATTGCGCTTAATCCATTAAAACTAGCAATTTTGACAATTTTATTGTTTTTTTTTATGAATAATTTTCAAATATTTATTTAAAATTATAAATAAGCTTGTTTAGCTTCTAAAACCGTTAAACGGGAGCAACATTTCAGATTGTACAGTACCGACGTTTTAGCGGGAAATTTGAAAAGTCTCAGAATTGGTCATGGCTGTCGGTGTGATCAAATTGAGTAAAACTAAACGAAAATTTATTGGAATCGTTTTAATTCTATTAAATCTGCTACAAATTGGATCAGGCACTACAATGATAATTCTATCGATTTACGTTTACACAACTTTAGCACCAATGTTGTATTCAGAACGTGCTGAAATCAATTTCGTTTGTATTGTTGTCAGCCTTTTTGCTGTAGAATTAATTATAATCTATTGTTGGGGTATGAAGGTTTGTTATAAATGTTTAAATCGAGCGTATAAGTAAATTAATATAATCGATAGATTATGTCAAATTTGATTTTAAATCGATTTTAGAAAGAGTACAGATAACTTTGTGTGTGGTTGGATTTTTTCGATATTTTTAATAAATACGTGTTTATTAATAATAGCGATAAATATTCGAAAAGTTTACAAGCATATAATGCGCTCCATTAAGCACGCTTTGCACATTGGCATGCAGAATTATCTGACGGACACAGCATGGAAGATGACAATTGATCATTTGCAATACAACTTGAAATGTTGCGGTATTCAATCGTATAAAGATTGGCACGAAATCGGATGGTTGACACGTTACCATATTGATAAAAATTCACAATTCGTTAACCAGTAATTCGAGAAATCATAAAAAACCCCCATATAATAATATATGATTATTGTTTAGATTGCGTGTGAAAAATACGGAGCATCTACCAGTGACACCGTTCAGTTGTTGTCGTTTAGATTTCCAAATGCAATGTCTGCACGATCCCATACAACAGACCAAATTGACACATCTATGGGCGGAACAACCTGCATTAGTTGAACGATCATTAAATAAAATCGGTTGTTTGGATCAATTAAGAGCACCAATCTATGCGACAATTGTTGCCTTCATTCTACTCGTTGTATTCTCTTGGATCGTACAGATTTTTGCCTTTCTAATTGTACGATTGTTGTATACATCGTCGCGCAATGCTGAAATTCTGGGCGATCCGGATGGTGTGGCGCCTGGATGGATTTTCGGACGTGGCGATTTTGGTATCAATCGTGGCAAGACTTTATCGCAAATAATGAAGGTAATGAAGTTAAATACGTATTAATTACAATAATGATTCATATCAATTAGGGCAATAATAAACGGCAATCGGTACAGGACATCGGACCAGAATATAATACAAACGAACATCTACTAACAACAACAACAACTGATGAAGTTGATGAAGACCGTTGAAAATATGGGAGAAAATATTTCAAAGAAAAAAATTGAGTTATATAAGGTTTTATTTTGGAAAAATTTGTAATGTGCTCCATCACAAATTTAGTAAATATTATTGGAAATAAATTAATTGAAAAACTATTTATATTCCATATAAAAATTATTGATAATAATAAAACATTCGAAATTATAAGTAATTATGAGAAGAATAATAACAAAGACACAAACTTATTGAATACTAGTGTTTTTCTCTTTTCTAAACATACTATATTACATATTTTTTTTATTATTTTTTTTTAAAATTTTTCTTTTGTAAATTATATTATGGAGCACAGTTATTACAATCTACGGGATAATATTTATAATAATTTTAGTTATCCTTTATTTATGTTGTAGAAATCTGTGCACAATGCTTCATCAACCTAAAGCTGACAAAATAAACGTTAAAAAAAGTATATCGTATTTGAATCGTGATCAAGTCCGCGACTAATTTACACAATTAGTTGTGGACGTGATTTTTTTTTTGTATATTTTCAAAAAGATTTACCTGCAATGCCTGCAATTGCTTCAGATGCTGAATGTTTCACATCAACGTCATTATCAATGTTGAGTTTATCGAGTACAGGTTTGACTTGTGGTTGTATAGCAGCTTGATCTAATTGTGGTGCAATCTTTTGTAGTGTTTTTGCAACATTGAAACGTACATTCGCCACTTTATCATTAGCCATACTTAATACAGTCGGTAATAATAATCGTGTTGTTATATCACTACCGCATGCTTCGGCCAATACATTTATACAAAACAGACATGTCATACGATATAGATAATTTTGATCACGTGCCATTGCCAATACTTTTGGTATAATGGTTTGTTCAGCCCATTCAGCACCAAATTGATCAACTAATTTACGTAAATTTAATGTGGCCGCTTCACGTATAGCAAACACATGATCCATTAACCATGTCATACATAATGCATTCAATTTCTCATCGAAAAATTCCCTACCTAATTGGCCAGCTAATAATGGCATATATTCAATGATTGCTGAACGTACACGCCATTTAGAATCTTCAGCTAATTCAACAATAGCTGGCAATAATGATTGTGATAATTGTTGTATACCAATTACTTCATTAACACAATCTAAATTTGAGATTATATTTAATCGTACTTCGGGACATTCATCTTTTAATTGTGTCAAAAATAATGGTAATAAATGTTCAATTGTATTATGTCTACCCAATATTGGACTTAAACCCATAATAACCGATGCTAATGCTGATTTAACATGTTGATTTGGATCAGCTACTAATTCTTTAACGCACGGCAATATATTATTCATTATAATACTTTCTTGATGGGTTTTATCTAAATTCTGACAGAAATCTTTTACTTTATTTGCAGCCGCTGCACGTACTTCAGCCTCAGTATCTTTTAATAGACTTTGAAATGCTGGTACTAGATCGGTTCGTGTTATTTCAGGACCAACAGCTTTTTGTAAATCAGTAAATTTATCAGCGACCATATAACGTACACGCCACGATGTATCACCTAATTTAATTATTAATAATTATCAAATGTGATAACAAGAAATACGATGACTTAAAAGACTGACAATAAAATATTCTTTGTTACAGCTTGATTATTTTAACAAGCATCTATCAAAATTTTATAATAAAAAGACACGTTACTATGTGTGAAATGTGAAGTCAGACGGAGATGGGAGATGGCTTTTAATTATGTCAGTGTGCAATTCTAAAATGCTCAACTTTAATTAGTAACGTCCTAGTAGACAAATCAAGTTTATTTATATGTTTTTGAGACGGTTTCCTTCTAATATTTGGAATACAGTAAATTTGTGATTGGCCTTCTGATAAATAACAAGCGTTTACTGCTATTTATTTAAACAGCAATGACTAAAGATTTTTATTTACTAGTAAGTTGAAGGCTTTAACCACTATTGGATTCACTGACTCACTCATCACGATATCTCCGAAACTATCCATCCGATCGACATTAAATTTGGCACATTTATTCCTTAGGTGTTCTAAACGATCACTAAGAAAGGATTTTTGAAAATTCAACTTCTAAGGGGGTTAAATCGGGCATTAAAGTTTCAATATAGGCGGTTGTAGAAATAAGTTTTGACAAGCGGGAACCAGTTCGCATCGCTGGCCGCTTTTGGAAATAAGTTTTGATAATTTAGCAGTTTTATTTTGTTAATTTTCTCTTTTTGAGAAGTTATTTAAAATCCTGTTTAATTGAAATTTTACGAATTCAGACTTTGCCATCTTAAGTATCCTGTTTAATAGGTTTAATCTCTTAATCTCTTTTCCTTTTAAATATTTTCAGTTAATTTTCTTTCATAAAATATATTAAATTTGTAAAATATGAAGAAAAACTGAATTTAAGGGAAAATAGTGAATTAATTTCATGACTTTCGTCAATATTTCAAGCCACCATAAGCTCTGTACGACAGCCTACATACCTGTACAATTTCGAACTGTGGGCATAACAAACATTTCAATATCTTCTTGTGGGAATAATGAAGCGAAACTTACACAGGCCTCTACTGCCAATAATCGAACCGAATCCTAAAATATTTTTATTACAAATAAATCGAAATTCAATATTCCAACTTGTCAAGATACCTGTTCATCTTGTGTTAGATTTAAAAACATTGGTATCATATCAGATTTCAGATATTCCAGTTCAACAACTTGTGCCAATTCACCCAATTTGGTGGCAGCAGCTCTACGCACCATCGGTGTATCATCTTGACATAAAGCACGGAAATGTGAACGTAAATCAGCTTTTATCGGTGCTGAGACACGTGGATAACAGACCTAATTTATGATTTAGAGAAATAGAAAAGAAAAAACAAACACATCGTTATTTCTAAAGACAGATAAAAATAAAACAATACCGAAAATAAACCACAAGCTGACGTTCTTGATGTGAACCAATCACCAGCCGCCAATCTCTGTACTAATGGTACAAAATGATTTTCTAAATCGGATGGACTGTGTTGTTGGGCAACAGCACGTAGAGATTCAACAGCTTTATCACGTACAACAGTCTCTTCAACTGTTGCTAAACTCTCCAATGGTGGTAATAGACAATATGCATATTCCGGACCACCAACTAACGGTATAAAATTGCCCAATTGCTCAGCTAATGCCAATAATACCTCATCTTCATCGTACATGGTTTCCGTTAGAAATGGTACCAATTCAGATCTGGTACGTTCAACACCCAATGCCAAAGCAATTGTTGATAATTTTTTGATTGAATTTAAACGTAACTGTAATTAAATAGATAAATAAATGAAAAATTTCAATGTTTTTTAATGAAACATTCCAATATAATCATAACAATTCGTGTAAATATCAGAAAAGTGGGAGGGAGTTAGTGTTGGGAAAAAAAAGGCTAATTATGATGTCATTCAAACAAAAAGCCTTGTTGTTTTCATTTACATCTGTATTCTGATTAATTATTTAAAGGTGATTCAGTTTTAACACAAATTAGATTAATTACAAACCTGTACATCCTCATTTTTGAGTTCGTCTATTAGTACAGCTATCGGATATAAGGAATCATCGCCTGAGGAATCGCTGGATGCCATTGTAGACCCGGTTGTAAGCGCCGATACCGTCGTCTTTGTTTCTTTATTTTATGCACTTATTGCAATGCTATTTATACAATTATAAATAATAATTATTGAATTTATATTAATTTAATTTGATTAAATGAGCAAAAACAATAAAATTAACACTTACAAAATTATAGAATCGTTGTCAAAACGCCACACAGACACACACCAAATTTTGCTCAATTTTTTCTAGTCGTTTCTTGGTAATTGACAAAGAGGGCGCCACTAGTGCTTACCATTCACGGTTACTTCATGTGACTAGCATCACACTAACATTAGGACAGGACTGCGTTCGTATACTCAGTCCAAAAATTAAATATAAAATTTCAAATGACAGAAATACAACAAGCCTACGCAACGATAAATAGTCCCACTATTAAGACCCCCCAAAATTTAAATTCTTTATCTTATTAAACAGAAAATTGATTCGAAAAGGATTTGACAATCTCCAAAGAAATATAAAATATCGAACTTCAGGGTTAATAGTAAAAAATTACCAGCAAATTATGTAAACAAATGCGTAGGGTTTTATTCAAACAGGAGTGCCACCATATAATGTTCGTTTTCTTTCATGTAAATATGTAAAAGTTAGGAACTTTTCACACATTAAGTTGCCTATAACCTATCATCTGCAATTTGAAATTTTATACTTAATTTTTGGACAGAGTATATATATATAAATAGAAATTTACACATAGCGTTGATGTATTCTCTAATATCTACCTTCATTAATCCCTTAACATACTTAAGTCAGTGAAACATACTATAATGAAACATTAGCTCGAGTATATTTGGTTGCCTAACCACCTACCACACCAAAGCGCGCGTTATTTAAAATTAATAGATTTTAACACATTTTTTCAGAAATTTTGTAAGTGTTCTATTTCTTTAACTTTAACTGAAATGTTTCATATCATTTGTTTAATCATTTGTGAAAAATATTTGTTTCAGTGTCTTATTTCTTCGATTTTAATAATATGTAAAAGAATCTCTGTTTCAGGACATTTATTCGATCTACAAAACGAATTAAAAACTTTCATTTCAGGAAATTAGCGGCTCCTATCCTGTAATTAGTAAAATTATTATTAAATTTACATGCGAGTCATTTGTATTCAGTTTTTCAATTTTGAGTCAAATTTTGCTGTAATTTTTCGAACAATTCAAAGTAATAATAATCAATTAATTCATTCAAATAATTATCAATAATTTGTCAAAAATATGGAGGAGATCACTAGCCCAATGCATGTTATTTTAATTAATTTAATTAATTCAATTAATTTTCATTATTTTTGTTTTTGTTAGTCGTATTGAAGATCGTCTTGCCGGATTGAAGCCGGTTCACATGTACCTTGATAAATGCCTTTTCGATTTAGATTTGAACTTTGAAAAATTATCAATTCAACTCATAGATCAATTCTCAAATTGAATGTCAAGGAAGCAAGAATTTGGTATGGACTAAAATTGGGGGTATTTTTGTTGTTTTAACATTCCAACAATACTTACTTGTATTGTCTCTTAAAACAATTGCTACCTAGCAAGTTGCTAATAAGGGTTCCAAAAAATTCCACCAAAATTGAGATAATTCCATATTTTTAATGAAAATTCCAAAAAATTCCACCAATACTGAGGTAATTCCACATTTTTAAAGAAAATTCCAAGAAATTCCACCATTTGTACAATTAACTCCGACAGAATCTATCCCTAGGAGTACTCGTCTTGATTTGCTATATCACAAATGTGACTGTCGCTTTTTTTGTATTTTAATACAAGGAGTTTGACTCAAAAGAGGTCACCAATACAAGAATTGTCATTATTCTCAAAGACATCACATAGAAATTCCAAAAAATTCCATCAATTATATTAAAAATTCCACCAATATTGAGATAATTCCATATTTTCAAAGAAAATTCCAATATTTGGAATATTGTAGTAGCATCTCTGTCTCATATTTTCTATATGATGGCTCGCACAAAGGTTATCAATGTGGGAATTGCCACTATTTCCAAAGAAATTATATAGAAATTCCAGAAAATTCCATTAATTCCATTAAAAATTCCGTTATTACTGTGATATATTCATATTAAAAGAGAAATTCCACTATTTGTGCAACTATTTCCGTTTTTCGCTCTCTCTCTCTTGGATTTTATACCAGGAGTTTGACTCAAAAAAGGTCGCCAATACAAGAATTGTCATTATTCTCAAAGACATTATACAGAAATTCCAAAAAATTCCATCAATATTGAGATAATTCCATATTTTCAAAGAAAATTCCAAAAAATTCCAATATTTGGAATGTTGCAGTAGCATCTCTGTTTCATATTTTGTACATGAATGTTGCGATTGTTCTACTAACACCAAAAGTGGACTAGGCCTCTAGGCGATACCACTATAAAAAAAACGCACCTTGTGCTTTACCTCCTAAGTGGTGTGCAAAGAAGCACAAACTTAAGAAGGCTTAAAGTGCACATGATTGTTGAATACAGGCCTTACGTTAAGACTACGTTTCCATTGGTTTGGTTGGTAAGTGTTCCCCTAAATCATTTCAAAAAGGTAAAAATCGTGCCGATTTCATTGTGTATTTATTTAAATTTTTAGTTTGTCATAAGCATATAATAAATTATTAGAAAATTTCCAACACTTATTATGATCGTAATAATAATATGATTATTATTAAATTTTTTTTACATAATGATTAATAATTACGGAACAAAACAACAATAATTTTTAAACATCAAGATCGGAGATTGATTAAAATTGATCAAGAGAATTTATTTACAAATGTGTGATGGAAAATGTGCCACACTTATATTGAAAAAGTTGTGGATTGAAGAACGGACAGGATTTATTTGTAGCTATAATTGTTGTTCACTATTAAATTACTAATTAATTAATTAATTTACCAATTATTCAATACAGATATCAGCTAATTTAATAATAATAACAATTAATTGGTAAACTTAAACAAATATTTGATAGTTTAAGTACAAAATAAATTTCAAATCAAATAAACTATATAAGTAATGATCAAATTATTGCATTGTTTGGTAACAGTATTCCGAGATTTCTGTTTTATAAAAATAAATGTCTTTGACAAAATTAGAAATATTAACAAATTACTAAAATTTCTCAACAAATCGCTAATCTTTGGCTTAACTTGTTTGATTATTTAAATTCAATAATAATATTACGTTTTGATACAGAGAGAGAGAGAGCGAGCTGTCTTGTATAAGCACCTTTAATATCAACATAAACAAATATCAAAACGTAAATTATTTGCTTAATAGTTGTTTGCAAGAATTCACCCCATATTGTTACAAATATTCCAATCTAAACACCCTGTAAGTTTTCCAAAAAAAAAACAAAAACTCTTATAAACAAGCCTCATTACGTGTTCCGATCTTGAATTCAAATAAATAACAAAACAAAATCAGAGATTCACACATCACTATCTGGATCAGTTTCACTACGTGGCTGTCCGAAATTTCTCGTTATACTTTCACTCATCGATCGAATATTTGCTAGATGTACATCGTTTGCAGGCACTGAAAAATAATTAAGTCTATCCAAATCAGGTACCGCATTCAAATCATCATCAGTCCTATAACAATTATCGTATTCGGAATCATAGAGAGCACTCAACGAATCCAATGACATCATTGCATCCGAATCAAAGATACGTGATGATGCACGCGACGACATACTTGTATTATCATCTAAATCGCCTTCTTGATTGTGATCGTTATACGCCGAATTGACATCACTTAATGCACCTGTAATTATCGATAATTATTGAATTTGTTTATTTGTTTTCTAATAATAATGATTATCGAAACACCTTCAGCATCCGTAAGTCCGGTCTCATTCAACATTGAAACATTCTCAAGAGCTGGATCATCTGTTGTATATCCGGTTGATTCACGATCATTCAATAATGGTTCAGAAGCGCCACCGTCTTCGTCTTCTGACCATTCCGACTGACTACCACCACCACCATTATCATCATCATCATCATCATCATGATTACCTTCACAACCATCGCCGGCCCTAGCAGTAGCCGCAGTTTGATGTTCTTGATTAGTCTCCCCAATACTATCGATAATCTTCTCATTATTCAAATTACTACAATTCTCTAAACTACGCAATTTCTCTTGGACTTTCTCCTCTAAAAGCCTCTTGACTTCCTCTTCCTGCAATCGCGACATATACAAATTGTTTAGGTAATTATGATATAATGTTGACTTTACCAACTCTCTATCCACCGGCTGCATGCCAATTATATTTATCATAAATACAGTTAAAAAGAAGATATTTTTAGAGTGTTATCATTCATAAATAGAGTGGTAGAGACTTACCCTAGCCGCTTCTTCCTCCATACGTTTCTCTTCCAATTCAAAACTCTCTAAATCCGTATCGTCGTCGCGCCGTTCTATTTCCGGCATATCACAGTCAATGTCGATTTGTTCAGTCGTCTTATGGCCCCTAATTATCGATAAATTTATATAAAAAAATCGAATATTTATGTGCATTATCATATACTATATTATTGTGAAAATGAGTGAAACTTGCAAGCAAGCATGATTGTGCCGAGCAAGCAGCATGAGTTAGTGATTAGAATGTTATTAAGAAAGCATTTCAAGCGAAACGATATAGTACTGATTATTATATAGTTTTTGATATTAGTACTACATCGTTCTAGGTTAGTACAGGGTGGCCCAATTTCGATGGTTTTGCAGGGTAGCGATGGTACACATTCATGTCCTGCTTTTTGCACACTAGTCAGATTAGAATTAGATTTTTGCTAGGTTCTATTGTTTTCGAGTTATTTCCGGTTTTTCATTTTTCGCAACTTCGAAGACACCTCATATCTCGTAGACTATCAAGAAAGTTTATTTTTTCCGCTGTTTTAATGTTGTTTGCAAAGCTGATTCTAGTTAGATAATTAGATCTTCTCTAGCTTTCACCGTTTTTGAATTACAACACAAAGTTATCTTTTTTTTTAAATGGAATGTATTTGTCATTAAATTGCTTATTTTTTTTCTGATTCCAAATATACCGATAAACTAATTCAACTAGGTACATAAGAAGAAGAGTGGGAGAAAGTGTCCTCCTCACGGCATACGATAGGACAATTGTGTGGTCACAGTAGGCGGAGTTTTTTATGTTTAATCGATTTTTCTCTCTTTAAAATAAATTGATTTATAATCTAATTTTAATACAAAAAAATAGAGTGTAATTCACATAATCGATTTATTAAAAATCGATCTTTAATATCTAGAGAATCGATTAATATAAAAAGTGCCTATTTTTTCATATTTCTAGACACTTCCCACTGGAGTCAAGGCTAATAGTTGTTATAAATACGGGTGGAATTCAACTGATAGAGCCAACAATATCAACAAACTTGTGTTGTCTTTGTTGTACTCATTATGAGTTTTGGAAATTGTCCACAGCCAACTAGGTACATCTCATGCTGTAATTAGTTCGACAAGGACGGACTGTACTGTGTCTTATTCTTTTCAAAGTTACAAACAATTTAATAGTCCGTTGCTAGATAGACATAACATTTAACTGGCGTGTATGGAATGAAAGCAAGTTTTGCACACAATGTATAATTTCTTACAACTATTATCTATGATAATTCGAAAATAAAGTAACTAGGCATCTGATCTTTCATTTCAATGTTCATTTATTAGATAGTTTTGTCTGGTTGGTAAAGAATCCTGTTCTTTTGTAATTTTTACAATTCCATAACTAGCATTTATGAATTTTTAGATAATTTAGATAATAAGTTGTTTTGTTTTTAATAAATATTGATTGAAATTTGATTCTGAAAAGTCTCATTATGAGTACGACAAAGACAACACATGTCTGTTTCTATTGCTGTCTTAACAACAGTGCGCGTCTAACTAAATAATAAATATAAAAAACACTCCTCCTATTCGACCTACTTTGACCACACAATTCGTATGCCGTGAATAGGAGGAGACTTCCTCCCACTCTGCTGCTTATGTACCTAGTTGAATTAGTGTACCGGTATATAGTTTGTTATGGTTATTTTCAAAATTTCGATTTCGCAAGGAAAAATTCCGAAAATTATATTCGAAAAGAATTTAGAGTGGCTATGAAACAATTGTTTTTTATCTTTTCAACGAACCACAACGAACTATTATTTTGGTTGCTATTTATTTATTCTTTTGTTTTCTTATTTTGCCCTACGTAATATTTGTTTCATGGCACTCTAAAGTGTTATAATCTTTATAATAACTACTTGCGAAATCGAAATTTTCAAAATAACTCCCGCATTTTTGATGATAACTATATTAAACTATATATTTTTGGAATCAGAAAAAATAAAGCTAGAGAAAGTCTAGCACTAGAACTAGTCGAAAAAGTATCAATTTTTTAGAAAGTCTACGAAAACAAAAGAACATAGCAAAAATCTAAGTCCACCATCTGACTAGTCGGGAAAAAATTGGGACAGGAATGCACTATTCTCCTTATAAGAGATACCCTGCGAAACCATCGAAAACGGGCCATCCTGTATAGCGTTTCTCAACCTGTGAGAGGGGATCTTTTCGAAAACTTATTTATTGAAATTAAAACATTTGTGGCCGAAGTCTCAACTGCAGAAAACTTGATGGATGACGGCAACAGTATATGACAACGATAAATTCCAATCTACGTCGACTTTGCGTCTGAATTTTAATCTACCCCTGGACTCCGTAGCGTAAAAACTAATTTTGGGGGCCTCTTTTTATACAATTCAAGAAGGACTCGGATAAGCAACGACTCATTTCTTTAGTAATAGACAATTCTATGTGTACGGCTCGTTTGCCTTTACCATCCAATACATTTTTTAACTAAACTAATTCTACAGCCATCCATCGAATTTCAAATGTTGCTGCAAATTTCGTCGTGATTCTTATACCGAATTCGTTACGTGGCAAAATTGTACGGTGGCGCGGTTGAGAAACACTTGATTAGTAGATGGTAACGTTCAATCACATGTACCTGTCAAGGGGTGAAATTTTCGCTTGCTTATTGGTTTCCGATAGTGTCGATGGGGATGCGCCCCGTTTTAATGATCCCTCTTTGCTGCTTGCTCTAGGCGGTGACATACATTGCAATGTAACACTGCCTGTAGGATTCACTCTTAAGCCCAATGCTAAGGCTTGTATTGCAGCTAATCCAACTTGATGATTATTATTATTGTTATTATTGTTATGATTTGGGGGCGCATACCTTACTAAAGGTTCCAATGCTAAATCTTTATTATGTTGATTCAATTCGAATTTCGATGGTATATTTTGTAATAAATTCTGTTCATCTAATAGTTTTTGTATTTCACGTTCGAATGGATCCATTAGATTCTCCGTTAAATCGGTATTATTAACTTTTGTATTTGGTGAGTTTTTATCACGGTAATTTTGTTGTGGTGATGTACGTAACCGTCTCAAATCCTTTTTATCGGTTTGACACGAACCGTCTTTCTTTAAACTACGATCGTTATTATTCGAAATTAATGGTAGTAGTGGTGGTGTTGATTGTGTTTCACGTAGTAATTCACGGATCTCTTCCGCTTCTTTAAAGCTCGGTGAACGTTTACAATTCGTTGACAATTTATTACATTCCAAAATCGAATCACTATCGTTTCGTACACGTTTCTCTAAACTCTTCTGTTTGATCGGTAATTTCGAAACGGCACCACCATTTGCACTATTCGCCCGCAATAATGATGTTGGTTTCGTTTTTGAACGACATACAAATTCAAAACTGGCACAACTCTCACCACGATAACTCTCATCACCATCCAATACCGGTGGACTGGTGACAATCGATGAATCGACCGTATTACAGGTGCCAGCTAATGCTAATACAGCATTCGGTGGTAGATTATTACGTTTCACATTATTGATACGATCATTGGAATTATTACGTAATGAACAATTAGCTGGTATATAATCTAATGAGGCTTTTGGTGAGATCTCCGGTGATGAGCATGGATTCACTTGTATATCACTAGGATAGAGGAATTGCTGTGTATCGGTGATTGGTAATGGTGGTGATACACATGGTGATGCATCAGCGTCCGTTGTACGACTATAACTTTCATCTGAACTACTTATACTTGGTGAATGATTCAATGAACTAATCTCATCGGCCGACGAATGGATCCGTTGTGGTATACCACAATTATAAATGCCACCTAAACTCTCATCAGAATAATGCCGTTGTAATGGACTGTGACGATTCGAATGTGGACTATTACGTGAATGTAATGGACTGTGTAACGGATTATGTCGTGTCTGGATCTTATTTCGTAATAATTCCGGTGTTGTACGTTCATTAGAAGAACGTTGTTGTGGTAACGGTGTGATGATATGGTGTGGCGGTGGTATTGGTATTGAATTATTATGGTGTTTACGGTGGTGGCGATTCGGTGATTCTTTCCCAGGTGGTTTCGGTAATGGTTTCAAATACGGTTTAATATTGTCGTTTTGACGCGCAGTCGATTGTTGTTGTGGTGGTGGTGGAGCAACAACAGTATAGGGATTTGGTGCCCGCGGCCATGGCGGTATATATTTCATATCTTGTGATGTTTGTCGTTGGATCGGTGGTGGATAGTTGTTTTTATGTGGTGGTAATGGTGGCGGTGGTAGATTCTCTTCATGTGATAATTTCTTACAATTTCGATTCGCTTTACACACCACCACCGATGATGGTAATAACGGTTCATTCTCACACCCATTATTCATATGATCTCGATGGGTATTCTCACGTAACGGTGGTAAACGTATCGCATTTCTAGCACTATTATAACTATCCTCTCGTGATGATGATCGATTCTGTATTGATGGATGTTTTGTGGTTCTACCATTCATTTCATTGTGATGTAATAAGGCTAACGGTGTAGCGACACCACCATACATATTACTATTGTCTGAAAAATAACCAAAAACTATTTATAAAACTTTGATTTTTTTTTTATTGTTGTACGGAAAAACACTTACTAGAAGTGGCATTCGATCGTAAACTATTCAGTTCTTCCACTCGCAATGTACCCGGTTGTTTTCTATCGATGAGGAAATACGTGGTCATATCACCTTTACCTTTCACTTTAACTTTACCGCGACATTGGAATTCATATGGATACGTTTTTAATACTTGAAATGCCTCTTCGGTTACTTGTGTATGATTTGGTAATCCGGTAGAGTCCATACGACTGGCCACATTTACCGTATTACCCCATATGTCGTATTGGGGCTTTCTAGCACCGATCACACCCGCCACAACTGGTCCAATATTGATGCCTGCCATTTGAAAATCGCATCATTAATTGTTGAAAAAAGTGATAAGACTGTAGAACAATTTTGTTGCTGTTACAATTGCAGTTAACTATGCACATCTCTTGGATTTCACAGAAACAGGGCCGGCTCGAAACGAGAACAAAACAGGCAGCCAATTTTGGGGACTTTATGTTACGAGTAACTGTTGCAAAATACGGAAGTGTTGATTCACTTTGGAAAATGTTCTTTTTGTTTGAAAGTGGGAAGGTTTCAAATCCAGGGGGAAAATTTTAGAATAGGGACATTTGCCTTTATGACCTGGAATTTTTCAAATACTCCCCCGAGAGTGTTTTTTTGAAGCATCCAATTGCCTCCTTAGCCCCAATCCCTTCATTTGTACCATTTTTTTACGTTATTAAAGATTTGATTAATCACGTGCGTATGTTCTTGATAAGAATCGAACAAACGACACTTTTTCTAGATTTATTCGTCCTTGTTCGGTTGTGTCTTTGAAGTGATAATGTTGTTTCGAAAAATTGCGACTTTGTTTTGTTTAAATCAATAATTAATCGTGTCTAGTGCTAGTTTTAGTGTAAGTGTCAGTGTCTATAGTACAAATATAACAACCTATGCCGCGAATGGCTCCAGGATGCCAATAATAATGGTAAATTTTGAAATACTTATATTTAATAGGGGCGCCGAACCCAAACTCGCTTGGGGCGCTAGAAAAGCTTGGGCCAGTCCTGTATAAAATAGTGTAGTTGTAACAGAAACATTGTTCGACAGTTTCGACAAAACTGATCAATATTACCAACTCTCAACATGAAATTATTGTAAGAATTCTCATTGATGTTTAATAAACGATCGCGCATAGCAAACACGAATTCGACAAGTGTACTTAAATGGATACCAGCCGTAGTCTCATCATCATCAAGTATTCTTAAATCGGGCATTAATCCAACAGCTGCCATATATGTTGAGCCAACCGTTTTAATTTTATCAATAGCTTTAAAACGTTCCTCACTCAATAAATCATCAAAATCAGCAATAATCTCATTCAATAAACGTAAACATTCAACACCCTGATTATTACCATCTAATTCCGTATAGAATTCATGGTAATTGGTTATTGATGCAAAAACAACACCAACTCTTGAATAACTTTGATGATATAATTCCTGTGATAGAGTATTCTGTAATAGAATGGGCGGATTTGTTGTTACAACGTTATTTTGTGCGGACAACATCAACAACAGATATAAACTTATTAAAAACAAAAGAAAATAAACGAACAACAACAACAAACAACAATAAATAATGTTGCCAGCACTTGTGTACAACAATCACAACTTACCATATTATTACGGAATTGATTATCTAGAAAATGGGTAGCCACATGAGCTGGTAATAGATTAAATAAGATCCTCTTATTTGAATGTTGTAATGCATCCATTTCGCGTTTCTCTTCATTGGCCTGCACTTGCCATAAGAAATCTAAACGTGCTGTCCATTCAACTTGTCTACCGTGTAATAAAACAGCCAAAACGAACATGAGTACCTCAACAACACTTAACACATGAGCTGGAATGATTGAACTACACAGACACACAAATTTTAACAATTTGCTAATAATCTATAAAATCACTAATTACCTGACTCTGATATCGTAGCATAAGAACAAATCGATATGGGATAATTCGATTAGTAGAATATATACAGTCGACATTATAACTAAAAGGGAAGCTTTTAATAGTATCGGTAAACGGAGAAATATCGCTACAGCTAAATAGCCTAAAGCACACGATAATACAATATATTGTGGCAATGGACAGACTCTATGATCTTTCATCTTGTGGCCACTATCTAATGTTATATTGTTTGTTGAATGATCTGTACACGGTTCATCCGATAGACAAGTAAACTAGAATAGAAAAATAATCATTAATATATGTACAAAAAACAAATTGTAAATATTTACCACATTAACTTGGGCTACAGTGTAGATTAAAACAATTGTAAATACAGTTATTGCTAAACGTAAAACAAAACTATGCGAAATATCCCATAATATCCAACGTAAACGGACTGCCAACAATAACATTAATACAACAGAGATCCAGATGAATGCCGTCAGGAATAATAATAATAGAATGATAGTGCGTGGTAGTACTGTAGCCTGTAGTACACCAAGTAGAACTAATAGTACTAAAGCACAGACTAATGATGAACTGTAACCAACATCCAAATCATCGTGGTACTGTGAATACATTAATAACACTGATTTAATATAGAACCACTAAAAGCTTGAATTTATATTCAAGATCAATATTTGATATAAGACGCGTGATTCTAGACGACATTGCTCTTACAACAAATATTTGGATTTATCAGAATTTCTATCTATAAATGTGATAAACGTCTTGGAAATCAGGTAAAACGTGTCAGAATAGTGTACTTATTTCTAATAAGTAGCCAACAATTCGGCGGAGGCGCCAGGCGAATAGAATTAGTGTTTTTTTAAGTGCTTAAGCAATTCAGGCCAGCAACTGATTGATACGAAGAAGAATTCAAATCTTCTGATATCGCGCAATTATCTATCGTATTAAAGAAAAGTAGCTTGCCAACATCCAATATAAATGGTATTTCAGCCTTTTATGTTGATTGCTTAGAATGCCTGCACTAATTAATATTCAACGTAATTACCGAATTAACAATATCAAAGGAGCAAATCGAAATCAAAGTGAATCTCTATCATCCAAATTATGGATATAATGCTTGATAATAATGGTAAAAACAAGCAATTCTGCACAAAATCATTAAAGCAAAATTGGAAGGAAATAGCGAACAAAGACTGTCTCTTTGTAGAAAATTTGTAAAATATGCTATACAAAGAGGGTTGAGTTGCGATATAAGAATAGTTTAACGATAACAAATTGGTGAAATTAAAATGGAAAATACTCGATTAATCATCTAATATGACGCCTTCCGGATGCAGTCATTGTTTAGTCGTTTTATTTTCGAATTGTTTTGGAAAATCAATTTTCAAAAGAACCGTATAAAAGTCCTGGTAACAGTTGAGATGAGAAACCAGGTAGTGGAAAAGAGTTTGATTTTGAATGTTGAATTTTAACATATTTTTTTTTGTTGAGTTGCCACATATGCAACCATTCTATTGTCTGGAATTTCCTCTCAAAGGAAATTCAATATGAGAAAACACAGTTCAATTATCAAATAAAAATGAGGAATAGATAAAATTCACTACGACTGCAGTATTAATTAATTAAATTTCACAGCTATTTATACAGAGAGAAAAAAAGCAACTTAGAGGCAATTGGAAACAGCTGGGAGAAGCCTTTGATATGAAAAAAAAAATCGATAAAGGCCTCTCAGATCCAAACACTAACTCCAAATAATTCTCGACTAAACTGTAAAGAATAATAGCAATAGTTAGACAGTTTTTTATTGCAATAAAAAGTTTTTATATAGATAAAATAACGATACTTCTAAGAATTAATCCGATTTGTATTAAAAACAATTCTAATAGACAAAGCCATAATCACGTATTGGCAGCGGGAAATACGTTGGATTTTTCAGATATAGACAACTCTCCTCTTGAAAATAAAGAAATTAGACTGCGATTTTTACACTTCAATTGACCGACACGATTTTCTTTCAAGCCATTTTGGAAATGCTAAAACATCATCTCAGATCTCGAAAATTACACAATATTAGGAAACCAATTATCTACAATGAATACTGCGAATGAATTTGATACCGTATTCTTTTTTTTCTCCTAAAAATGTCTCATTTACTACTCAAAAAAAAAATTATGGGAAAGTGTAATTCGCCCGGCGCCTCCACCATTCTACACGATGAATTGTTATGTCTTTGATCTGAAATACAGTCTCGAAATTTTGTTCATTCACGATATTCATTGGTGATTGGTTTCCTAATATTTAATTAGGCATAGGCTGTTTTGACAATGAATAGGTTATTGATCCCTGAGAAGCTCCAATTTATTTTTGAGAAGTTTTCAAAAGAAAAATATTATTTTCATCTGAAATTCATTCGCAATATCCATAATAATTGGTTTCCTAATATTGAGTAATTTCCGAGGCCTTATAGGACGTTTTGGCATTTCCAAAATAGCTAGAACGAAAATCGTGTCGGTCAATTGAAGTACAGACATTGAAGTGTGATTTCTTTAGATATTTGTCCATTTCAATTCACACACAAACGAGCTATTTGAGGTGGAACACTTAGCTGGAACATGGCTGTATAGTGGTGGCTTTCTAAGAATACAGCGCTATTTATGTTCAATTCTTTCCAAATCAAACAATAATCTCCCTCCGTCGATTTAACAATTGCTCAGTCGTACGGCATATTCTTTAAGTATTCAAAACGCTATTTCTGTATATCGCATCAATCATAGACTTTAGCCTTTAATTTAACTTTACCGACAAACGGTGTATTTCATAAAAGTTAACAAATCGATCAATTCTGAACGTAAAAAAAAAACGTACAACATGTGTGATTAATGATTTAAAGAATTTGACAAACCGGGGAGTCTTTACGCTTACTTTACAGTCTCCGTTGTGTGTTATAAATGAGATTCTTTCGCTCTTCTTAACCAACAACCACATACACACAAAAATAGAGTAAGGTCATATTGTAATATAATTTTGAAGCTGTAAATGGTACACAAAACCACACCTCAGATATGTGGGTGTGTTTTAATCAAATTATAAATACATTTACGAGCCGAGACAAACTACAATAATTGCTTCAGGTTGAAAGAAATTATTACAATCACGTAATATTATCGTAAACATAACAACGATTTTTATCGAGTGCAACTAGAAAATTTGCATGTTTAACTGGACATTTTACAAGATTTCCATCCGAAGAGAAATTCTAATCTACGAGTATTATCACACAAGTACGTGTACTCACCTGATTCTCTTTATTGCGATCTTTAAAGCACAATGTCAACAGATTGACATGAGTTGATTTTTCTCTATCAACACTACGTGCCTCGATGGCCTGTGCCAAATATTTGTTGACACGATTCGATGGTTGATGATATACACTTGAATGGCGTTTTTTGAATGGTCTTTTGAATTTTTCCGTTACTTTATTCTATAAAAAAAGCAAAAATCAAACAATTCCAAATCATAATTCAATATGAGATCGTTATTAATGATGACCAAGCTTGAATTAATTGATAGAATATTAAGAAAAGCGTGCTTTATGCGTTTTATGTGAAAAGGTGCTTGGTGTTTATCTGTGGTTCACCACACACACACACACACACAGCATCTGGTCAATGTTTAGGTTAGTTTGTAGTTAGTTTGCTAGTAAAGAATTTTATAAATAAATAGTTAGAGAATTACAATTTGTTATTTCTGGAAAAAAACAAACATTCTCTCATCTGTAAGGTAAAACGTACACAACACACACAAAAAAGAGAGAGACTACAGCGCTATACCAGTGAGTAAAACTCACTTTATTCTGTCTATCGGAGGAGCAGTGTTGATTGGAAGATGGGGAAATGTCAGCATGTAGCATCCTTTGTAGTTCTAGCACCTATAAGCCACATTAAAAAAAAAAAAAACAAAAACTCAACAAGGTGTACCTCTACTTCAACAATTATTTATTAATTCAACCAATCCTGATTATTTACACACAGAAAATCGATATTTAAAATTTTCAAGCGTCACGTTTTGCTACACACTTGAAATTCTTTGATAGCACATCATTTATTGAAATAATTTAATTAATTAATAGCGAGCAAACGTGACAAAAAATGGAACAAATAATAATTGGAAAAGCAGCTAATTTACAAGTAACGTAAATAACGTTGATTAAAGCGATGGAAGACAATAACAGAAACAAAAAAAAAGAAACAAAAATAATGAAATAAAATAGACAAAACAGAACGCAACAAATAATTAGCAAGGATATGTACAATCTTCTCATTAAAGTCTACAAATGACAAGATTATACATCTCTAATGATAATTGACTTACCATCGATTCTTTAAAAAATTATAAATTAAATAAAAAATAAATTCGTTTCTATACTCACACTTTTTAAAGAATTTTTAATGCGCATGTGACGAGATAGAACACTTACCGCATCCTAGAATGCAAACAACATCATCATGCTAAATGAATATAACGACAAATATCTTTAAACAACAATAACAACAATAGACAGACAGTGGCAACAACATTTAACAACAACAAAGCAATAATCTTTTACAAAAAAACAGTACATAAATAAAGGATTGGTTGTGATTGTATTTGAATTAATTATTATTAATTAACAAAGTGATTGGAATTTCGACAATAATAGAGGAATATTGCTTGCAATCACTAAGAATTATTACAAAATCTTTAGATTTTAAGAAGTCGAAAAATGGTGGATGCGCCGGGAGAATTTCGATTTTTTTTTAAACTTCAAAATAAAAAACAATTAGAGCAGTGCGCCACAATATATCAAAAATCAAAAAATTCTTTTTAAAAACTATTCAAAAAAATTTGTGATGTAGTTTTTTCTATCTTCTGTATATTGGATAGATTTTGTCGAATCTGCCAGGCAATTTAAACTTTTTATCAGGCCCACTCGTTAAAAATTAGATGGGAAAAAGCTCGCGGCGACCGTATCAATTATTTTAAATAAAGTTGATAAAAACTTTTGATTGTTCCAAAACCATTAATTTTCAATGCAAAGTTACAATATTTTACATAATTTCCCGTTTAGGGCATTTAATTTACAAAATTGGCGGATGCGACGGGCTTATCAATATTTCACATAAATAAATAAGAAAAAACAAAACTATGGACGGAAACATCGTAGAAACAACGTCTTATCCAACGCGGAATACAAGTTAAACTCTTCATGCAAAAATTCTCTCGACTAGGACAGTTTATAGCAAATTATAATTACACAAATTCACCTTTAGGGATAACTAAAAGTTGATTTTAGATCTGTGGTTTAGATTAAGGATTGGATTCGTTTTCTTTATCTTCAGAGAAATCAAAGATTAGTTCCCATTGTTGTTTTGTTGTTAGTTGATTATTATTGTTGGTTAGTAGTTTTCTTATTCTTTCATATTTTGAATTATGGTAGTGAAGTGTGTAATCATTCAAACAAAATTGTGTGCATAGGAAATGCAAAAGGGGCTTATTAGTGAAAATAATTATTATAATCAGTGCATCAAGTTGCAAATTTCCCATTATTCAAACTACGTTAAAACAATTTAAATTTAACATCCATATCCGGATGTTGTAGAATTGTGTTTATCAGGCGGATATTATGTAAAATTCTTTAGAAACACAAATCTACAACATTATTATTCTATTTCGCTGTTATTTTTAAAATTTTTTAACAAAGTTAACGATAGAAAAAATCAACACTCACCTTCCTGGTGTTGGTCGTTTTTAGATCCGGTTGTAGGGCCATATTAGAAAATGGTACTTCCATTGAATATTTAATTGAATGCAACAGTTGCACAACAACATTTGATACATTCTTGAAGCTGAGTTTGCGTCTCTGTGCCGCACCAAGTGCCGACCGAACCTGCAGCGTGTTGAACAAGAGTGGCTGGAAGAGATCCACCGGAAAAGGCCGGGGAATGGGCAGGTTAGTCACAAGGGTTAGTTACAGGGTCTGGTCTAATTATCAAACAAATCCCAAAGAACCAAAAAAAATAAAAATAAAAATTACTACAATCAATCAGGCCAAAACCCTCTGCGATATTACGTTATCAATTCTTGTATAGCGGTGTAAGCATACATCTATTTTTAAAGTAGAACTAATGCTATTTGCTAAAAATTTCGAGACAATTTCGAGACTAAAAAGCCAAATAGACTACTTTACAACGAATAAATTTCAATTAATACAATTCCAAGCCCTGTACTAACAATAAAAGATTGAAAGAAGACAAAGAGAACTATGTGTTAGTTTGACTACAAAAGAAGAGAGAAAGAGAGATAGAGGAAGAAACAGAGATAAAAGAGTAGAAGTCGGATAGTTAGGAAAATACATAGAAACAGAGACAGGAAAGTGCAAACTACCTGAAAAGATATTATGCCAAATTTTCAAAGCATGGCACAATATTTTCAGGTAGAATAAACAAATTTAAAACAAGAAAAAAAAATGTAGAATCAATTTTATGTATCATACCTCTATGGCACTACTACTTTTTGAACAACTTGACTTGTAACTAAATGCAACGATTCTAAATAAATGCAACTACTGAACGTGTTTCATTTGTTAACAGTTTTACCATTGTCGACATTGGATTTAAAATCTGAATAACAAAATTCTAAACCCAATTTGTAACGCGCTAAAAAAAAACCGTTTCGTTTTTCTATCGTCACGCAACTCGTTACAAGTAAGCGGTTTTGTGTGTGTTTAGAGAAGTATTTATCAATTTTGTATTGTAGTAGTGTGTTGTTCTGGAGTAACAAAAATACCTTTCTTCTACGCGCTGGTGGTACGATAAAGTACGTAGTGACACAATGATCCCGCAAATATTGATTACGTGATGCTCCATTACCTGGCTCCACTTCGTATTCACCACCCAAATAGTCGAGGGTCGCTTGAGTGATATGAACGCGACTGGAAACGATAAAAACATATTTTTTTGTTTGTAATTACTATAACTGTTTGATTTTTTTACTCTCTTGATGATGACGGGGGGGAGAAAGTCACAGAAATTATAATAAACGAGAGTCTTTTGATGGTAACACAACAAGAAAAGCCACAGAATCATGGCTTTGATGTACAAATGAATAAATCATCTTCTAAAAACGAAAAATGACCACAAACATTGTAGAAAAATAGAGGAGTAGACGTTTATTTATATCTTTGTTGATTAAAATGGGAATTGAAATGAATCTACAATGAAGTCTGTTTTGTTGTTCAAATGAATAAATAATAACGTAAAGCTATACATAAAATATAACGGCTACCATTGATTTATGCAGTAAAATAAAAGTAAATAACTGTAAACAATCGACTGCGCTATAAAAAAAAACAATTGCACAGTAAATAAAAATCGTACAATATTTTGTTTTAATTTCCATTTTTACTGTGAAAGTTCCCAATTTTTACACTGACCCACAGAAATTATTTATTTCATGGTATAATCACAGCAACTTGATTGATGTCAAAGTATCGATTCGACAACATTTAACAATTTTGAAAAAATGTGCATATTTGGATCGTTTCTATAAAGCGTGAATAGCAAATTTCAGGCCATATTCGACAAACCAAACATTTCAGGTAGAGACTTTGGAGAAATGATTGCAACTCTTGAAATAGCAGTGAGAAAACTACTATCGGAGAGGGCTTTTTAGGGTGCTAAATTCCAACATTTCGATAGCTCAACGCCCGGATAGCATGAGGAGGGCCCGCGGTTCGATTCCCGGTCGTCGGCTGAAAATTTTTCGAACTAAATAATTGAGAATTAAGATGTCTCTTTATCTTCAATTAATTATAAATATTTTAATAGTCTTCAACAAATTAATTACTACTTTATTTGATTATTCCATATCGAGTTCGGTTTGCAAAGTAAATTGGATTTGGCGTAATTTTAATAGCCTTTTAGATGTAGTCGGGATTTATGTAAAATTACTTGAAGCCTAATTAACCCTTAACCGCACACTTGTAAAAGCTACAACACCGTTTCTAGTTGGTATTGTGTTATTTAATTTATTATTTCAACATGTAAAGTTCTATATAATAAACCGTAAGTCCTCAATGTTATTATAATTGAATTGTGGCCTTATCTAAAAGGCCAACAATCAATGTACCGGTTTAAACAAATATCTGAAATATTGTGGTTGTTGATTCTTACCCTGGCTCACCGCCCGCCTCCATATTATTGGCTAATGTAACATCATTCGACCATACATCATATTGCCATTTCCTCAAGCCAAGTACACCACATAATACACGTCCTGAATGTATACCAACTCGCATATTTAATTGTACATCGGTAGCTTCAACAACACTAGCAATAGCATCAATCATATCTAAGCCCATTTCAACTGTACAATGTGCATGATCTGAACGCGGTTCAGGTAAACCGGAAACACAGTAGTAACAATCACCGAGAATCTTGATTCTTAAACAATGATTGTCCTGTTGGAGGAAAAAATATTAAGAAAATTATGATATCGTTTTCATAATAGAATTTGTAATCGATTTTGTGCGTGCATTTACGTAATTATACATATTTGTACGAGTTTTTCCGCTCGACCAGGTATTTTATTCGATAAATTATACAAATTAAATGTATACCTTTGACAAGGCAACACGTAACAAAAGGAATTCAACAAATCATCAATCGGATTTCTAAGATGAAATATTTTGTGTATTTTTAAAAGTGTTAAACAGCGACTTCCTGTAAGTCAATATTTTAAAAATAGTCTGTTATTTCAGACAAATATAATCTTTTTAACGTAGAATTCACGCTTCTACAATTCCCCCTTAAATATATTGTTGGTATAAGAAAATTGCGGTTTTTTTTTTTGTAGGGGGAGAACTGTTTCTTTTATGCTTTTACAACAAAAAGGTCAAGGATAGAATTTCAATAAACATTAAAGTTGCATTTACCAATTGTTGTATATTTATTGTTCGATAAGCATGTCGACAAATTTTCGTTAAATTAATGGTATTTTTCTACAATTCTTTCAGATACTTATCTCGGATAATTTAGTACGAAAACAACACGCTATCTTGGTTGTTAGTTTGATATTTTATTGGACAAATTCCATGTTAAAGCTGCTCACTCTTTCTTCTCTTTGACTGTCGGAATGGCAACAAGAAGACTGTCTTGTTATCGGTGTTTCTATTGTTTTTATTTTGGTTAAGTAAAAGACAATGCCTTAGCATCGTCTCACTCTCGATACTTGAATTTATCACAAGATCCACAAAATATGGGAAATTTTAATTCTGATAATCGTGTTCACGAGGTAAAATCAATTTTCAATCATGCTTCGACTTTGGATCAGAAAGTCTGACAGCCGAGTACTGCCAGCACCAAAGCCTAAAGTGCACCTTCAGCACCTTCATAAGTTATAGTTGTCGTCGTTTTGTATATTATTAAATAAATTGTCGTCTTTAGATCCGACTTTAGACCTCAAAGAGGCAGAAAACGGAAATCTGTACCTTTTCGAGGTCCAAAGTCGGACTAAATTTAACATGCCAATAGGTCCTACTTTGGGCTCTCAAATCCGACATAGGAACTACTGTACGAGGCTCAATGTAGGATTTAAATTTCGATTCGGGGCGATGATCGTCTTATTCGTGGTAGTTCGTTAAAAAAACAAAGCTTTAATAGATGCTTCTCTAATCGATATGCACGAAAAATGCAGGTATTTGTAATCTAGTCTGCTTTTCGATTATCAATCTTTTCCACCATGAATAAGTTATAAATCATTGTAATTTTCCCCTTGAAAAATGTACAATTTCCGTTTCACATTTCTAGTGGAATTGCTCCATTGTAGCCGATTTTATTCTTGATTAATGCATTTTTTACAATACGATTTTTATTCAATCAATATTTTTTCAATCAATTTTTTTATTTTAATCAATAAAATAATTACAGAAGAACATCAATTAAAATAATTTTTCTATTTTGCGTCAATAATAGCGCTATTTTTAAACTTGCAACTGTATCGAAATAAGCTCATTTCGATACTTGGGCAACAATGGAAAATGTAGTAATTTTTTTCCCATAAAGTTGGTAACGTTTTTGACAACATTCGAAAATCAAAAAAAAAATCATCAACACACATATACCCTATCCAGTGAGAGAATGGACTTTTTTGACAGCCTAGTGACCAACTTGATGGAATAAAATTTCCCATATTTAATTCCAAACGCAGCTTTTTGTAGCTCTTCTAAGTATTTGGCAATTCTTTTGCCTAACGCATTGAAGACGCAAAACTCAGATTTTCTGTGAGAAAATTGTTTGTTCTATTTACTGTATATTGAAGTGACTTTCGCCATTACCAAAAACTATTTTTAGAGTATTTATAATTTTGTTTTCACAATTTTCGTATTTTGTAAACAATTTTGAATTTTGCGCCATAGAAGTAGTAACTTATCTAGTTACAAAAAAAAGTCCGTTTACTCGTTTACTATATACCCTATTCACTGAAAGGACGGACTTTTTTGACAGCCTAATGACCAACTTGATAGAATAAAATTACCTATATTTAATTCTAAACGCAGCTTATTGTAGCTCTTCTAAATATTTGGCAGCTTTATAATGTATTGAAGAGATTTTCTGTGAGAAATTTTTTTATTCTATTTATTGCATATCGAAGTGGCTTTTGCCATTGCCTAAGAGTATTTATAATTTTGTTTTCACAATTTTAGAATTTTATGAGTAATTTTGAATTTTGCGCCATAGAACTTATCTAGTTACAAAAAAAAATTCTTTTTCTCGCTGAATTTACTATAGTAATTTTTGGTAACATATACAACCACTAATACATCAATCAAAAAAAACCAAACAATGTTCAATTGTTATATCAGTAACACCAACTCCCACCAATTTCATAAATTACAAAACTCGCAATTTTTTTTATAAAAAATGGCACAAAATAGAAAAAATAATGTAAAAAACTCGTGTCAGAAGTCGTATATTGCACTCGCGCAATAATTGTCGACTTCTGACACTTTTAATATGATAATCTGGAAGTAGGTATATATTTTTTTGATTTTCACTTATATGATTTCTGGAAACTTTTAAATACAAGCAATAATTTACTTACATTTGCCAATTGATCAAATCTTCCGAACAATTCGTTCAAAAGTCGCACCAATTCTTGAGCTGTACATTGCGATGCCAGTACAGTGAATCCAACAATATCGGCAAATAGAATACTGAAACAATAAATACAATAAAGTGAAATGTAATTAACGACGAATTTTAGAGGTGTTTTGCAGAGCCGGACCGAGACTAAACTGCGCCCGGGCCAAACAAGAGTTCCATGCGCCCCTTTTCGATATCTATCCACCGAGGGGCCCTCCCCTCGGTGTTTCGCGAATAAAAAAGAATGTATTTATCCCCGTACACTGGTTAGAGTTGGATATATCAATGTTTTGTATTTTTTTGATAACAAATTTTATTTGTATCTAATAAAATGGAAATTAAAAAAATTAATTTATTCGATTTTTATTGCGATATTTACAAATACTCTGAATATTATTAGAAATTCAAATAAGCCTTGTAATTTTTTTGTAAGCGTCTAAAAAAAACTGAATATTAATTAATTTGCTTTCGCTTCGTTTTCATCATTAAAAGTTTGAAACTCAGTACATATTTACTCCGTCCATAATTTTTCTTGTTCACTTTAAGAAGAGTTTTCATCATGTATATCTTGTCGATTTTGTAGGGATCGTAGAATACCCTAAATGCTCCACTGCACTTTCCCCAGGGGTTAATTTGATATTAGAAGTTATAAGTTTAAGGTAAAGAGAATTTTGTGAAATTTGAACAGTTTCGTAAAGTTGTAGCGAAATTTAATTATTGATTACTAATTATAAAATTAAAAACTAACAAAAAAAAGCACTGCTCAATTTTCTATTTGTGAATTACTAATCAATTACAAAAATATAAAAGAAATACGGTGAAGTGTACCGGAAAAAAAATACAAAATTTTCATATGTTAATCAGAGAAATGATGCAAAGAAAAAGCTTTTCGGCGAGAGATTTATACACGAATTTTTAATTAAAAATGGTGTATAAAGATGATTTCCCTATTCCATTTAACCGTCTCTCTCCCCAATGGACTTATTAAATTTCCTTCGAAATTAACACATACTCGACCACTAGGAAAATAATGAAACGTAACACAAAAAAAAAATCATGAAATTCACACATGTATAAAATTTACGGTATTTTAATTTTCACGCACATATAATCACATTGAACAAATAATAAATGTAAGCCTATCCTCCATCTATCTCTCCTTCTTTCTCTATTGATTTTCTACTATAATTCACGTTAATTCTATTTCACCTTGGTCAGTTAGCACACAAAAAAAAACTAAAATTTTTCCACTTATTTACAATGACGACGATCATCATTTCTTTAATATTGCATAATAGCATTGGTAAGTTATTATCATTCAAATGTACTGTTGACATTTAAAAAAAAATGTGGATAATAACAAACGAAAAAAAGCGTAAACAATAATAAATATTAGAATTACAAAGTAATTATTTTTTAATTACTAAATCGCTTATGTAATTAAAAATAATTCGTTAATGTCTGCCGGTTTTGGTATCTTCAACGTTTATTTACACAGATTTTCGCCTTACTTATCGAACCAATAATTACGGTAAAGTGTTTGTTAATGTTCGATGATTACCTAAATAAATAAATAAACAATTAAACGTGATAGTATTAAAATACTGTAGGTATAGCAAATTTGGCTTTTAGGGGATGGCTTTTTAAGGGATAATAAACAATATTTTTAGCATATATTGTAGGATAAGCCAAAATGACTAACCTATCGAATTTATGGCCTCAAAAGGGCCTATATGTGGGAAAAAAATTCTCTCATTGAGAAAAATTTTTAGGTCAATTTTAAAAGGTGTTGGTGGCCATTCAAAAAAAATTTTCTCCATTAAAAATGCTGTAACTTTTGAACCGTTTGAGATAAAAATTTTATCCAGGCATATACTTGTAGAGCATTAAATTCTCTAAAAAGGTGTTTTGAAGTTAATTTTTTAAATCAAAAATTCATATACTTACAGGCTATGAAAGATGATGAAAAATAGATGTTTTTTTCAACTTTCATACCCCGTAAGTATATGAATTTTTGAGTTAAAAGAACCAACTGCAAAGTATTTTTTTAGAGAATTTAATGCCCTATAAGAATATGTCTGGATAAAATCTTTATCCCAAGCGGTTCAAAAGTTATAGCATTTTTAATGAAAATTTCCAAAATAGCTTTAAACGAAACATATCTGTTTTTCATCAACTTTCACAGCCCGTAAGTATATGAATTTATGAGTTAAAGGATCAACTCCGGAGCATTTTTTTATAGAATTTAATGCCCTACAAGAATATGCCTGCATAACATTTTTATCTTAAATGGTTCAAAAGTTATAGCATTTTTAATGAAAATTTCCATAACCATAATAGCTTTAAACGAAACATATCTGTTTTCATCAACTTTCATAGCCCGTAAGTATATGAATTTTTGAGTTAAAGGATCAACTCCGAAGCATTTTTTAGAGAATTTAATGCCCTACAAGAATATGCCTGGATAAAGTTTTTATCTTTAACGGTTCAAAAGTTATAGCATTTTTAATTAAATAAAAGATTTTGAAACTTTCTAAATAAAATTGGAACTTGGACAATTCAATTAAGCTTCTTTCCGCTTGACTCTTCCAAATCAAGATCACATTTGTGCACTCTTCTTTTTATGCCGGTCAAGGATTTTTATGGCAAAAACAAAAAACAAGTGGAATGGTTAAAAGTTGAATAATAACAAGTAACTTGACTCCGACCGAACTCTCTTGACAGGCACAACAACGCTTTGTCTTTGTGTTCGAAATAAAAGCGAGCTTTATGTTCTTTTGAAACGTTCCAACAATTTATAAATAATCGTCTTTTATCAAAATCTAAAATGGATCAAATATAGGAATGTTGTTGAGATTGTTTATAGATAATCGATGGAATAGACAGAAAAATAAACAAACTCTTCATACCCTTTGAGTCTATCGAGTTATTCGAGTATCCTTGACTGTAGAACATGTTTTAATAAGAGTTCTAAGACAACGAACGGAAGTTACTAATAAAAACGTATAAAAATAGAGATTTCCTCTCTGAATACACGAAAAAAAGTAGACGTTCAGCTATTGTGAAAAGTTCAACATTTTCTCATCGTCTATCAGACTTACCTAACGTTTTCGTGTTTCTGTATATAGATTTTATGGAATTGGCCTTCAACCGGCGATATTATATCATTCTTCATTTCCATAGCGACATGTTGGGGCAGCACTGATAATAGCAGACGTTCCTGCAGAGGACACACAACATAACACAAATTATTCAATTTTGTTCGTACAAAGAAACCCGTCAAAACAACCAGGAAATAGCGATACTTTTTGGTTAAATTAATTTTCCAATTGACTCACCAATTTCTCATTTTCATCTTCCATTTCCAGTCGAGCAGCAATACAATTTCTCGTGTCCAAGAATGCTTTCCGTTGTGCATGCTCCATTAGATTATGCATAAAAACACCAACAATATTAACGCATAGAAACACCACCACATTAGCACTCAACTGTAACATAGACAACAAAGGCCCTTAATTGTGTTTTAATGACTTGAAACATTGAGATAACCAAAAGAAAACAATTAGGAGACGAAACAATGAAGATTTCACCACTTAGTGGTAAGAAAAAATGACCATAAATGTGGATTCAAACATCAATCACACTACAATTGTATTAAATTGAAATTTTGACCATTGAAAGATTGTATTGTAATGATAAAACAATGGATAGATGTTTGATTGTCCGATTTGCATTTAGGCATCCTTAAAAGTGGCCCAATTTGTTTATTTGACAAGACGGATTGGTTCCGGAAAAGCTTTTACTTGGCATTTTGTTGGGACATTACAGCAGTAATCTAATGGGAATCGTCCATATGCGACTTAAGATAGATGTTCTTCTGTTCCACTAATAGCCGTCGTTTGTTATCATAACAACGCAAGACCTCATGCAGCTTCTTGCACAGATATTAAGAGAATTAGAAAAAAAAATAGAAGTTAAACCTGGCACACAGTCAGACTATCAATACAAAATTGCGTATCGATTTTATTCTCTGTTAATTTAAAACGTTTTTTTGCGATAAAATAAATTAAGGCAGCCCGGATACAGTAATTTGAGCGAGTTTACAGGGAGAAGAGATGAAATGCAAAAGATCGATCGCTGCTTTAAATGCATTAAAAACGATGCTAAATGATTTAAAAGCTAATATTATGCTAATTGAGATGCATATCTTGATGGTACTTAAAGATTGGCTTGAATAAACACCAAAACGCAGCAAACACAGTTACGACGGATATAACCCATTCCGCAGTTGCTATTTTATCGATTTAATAATAAAGCTACAACAATTCAACAAAACTATATAAAATTTCATACGTCTAAAGGGTGTCTTTTTATTTGATGTACAACTCTCTTGTGATTTTTTTTTAATATCATTTATCTCTTTATTTTATTTTGTAATTCAAAAAGCAACCGTATTGCGTTTGTTTTTTCTTGAACGCTTGATTTATTTGATAATATAATAGCATAATTACAGATCCATCTGTGTATTGTTTCCCACACTTTCACTTGTTAATTTCAAACAAGAATGCGTCAATTGCCAAGGTGATAACATAATTTATAAGTACTATTATCCAAATTTAAATTTAGTAATTCATGATTTATTAGGAATTGTAAAAGTTTTAGTTGTAAATAATATAGAAACTCTCTATTCGGACACACCCGTTAGTTGTGTTCTAAAGATAGGAATTCGCCATGAGAACATAGCAGCATGCAATCTAATGCCATTATAAGGCCCTTTACAATAGACAGGAATTCATCAAGAAATGCGTTTCGCAGTATTTATCGAAAGTAAAACTTTAAGACGAGCTGAAATCCGTATTTTTTCAGGAGTCTACTTGACCATAGAAAGAAATTTGCATAACTTAAAAAGACTGGCGACACTGCGAATTTTACTGTTTTTGAACATCGAGTATAACTTGAACTTTAAAAGTTAAAGCTTCAAGACCACAGAGACGTGCTGCAAAATATTCGTAAGTTTACTTTGCTAGCTTCCACAACTAAGCAACATGAATGCATGTAAAGTGCATGCAGAAGTTCGGGAATAGTGCAAAACTTCCCGTGAGATTATCCAAATTACCACTGATTTTAATTTTGAATTGTTTCGGTTTGTTGGATTTGAATGCTTCAGATATTTGTTGTCCCAATCCAATGACGATTTAGTGAAGACAGAATTAATCTACAGTTTCATGTTACACGATGAAATTGATCGTTTAGAAAGCCGTTTTGTAAGATCAATGTTTACTATTTAATCATTAGAGCAAGGAGGTGATCTTTGACCAATAAATAGAATCGATTAATAAAAATAATGCTTTTTCTTCATTTGTAATTTGAATCAACACCAAAGAAAGCTTTTAATTTAGATTTGTGGCCCGATATTAATCTACACGTACGGATTTCGTTGCAAATTCCAAAACTGAATTCTTTTGGAAAACGATAATAGATTGTGCGTATTTTATATAGCAATATACGAACCTGTTGCCAAGTGAGGTGTGGAAAATCGGTGGCAAACAATGCAGCAACAGTCATATGAGCCGAACACAATATCAAACCAAAAACAGCAGCTATCCATGATTTCAATGGCATCATTGCATATGCAAGAAAAACAACAAATACCACCTGCCATGTACCTTCGGCAGCCACTTTAGCTGCTGAACTGGTCGGATACAATGGTAATGCTAATGCACAAAATGTTGCCAAAAAGAATAATACAACATAACACACCCATAATAGATAGGCATCTTGCATAAATCGTGTATGTAGAAAACCAACTAATAAAACAAACAATATACAATGGGCGGCATGATAGACATTTTGGGCGGTTAATTGTTGGGCATACACTAAGCCTAATGTTGCCAATAATGCTGTTAATATAACAAATAGTGCAACAACGGCGGCAACACTTGAATGTTGCAATTTGCATATGTAACGTTGATAGAGTTGTTCGAGTTCATCGTTTTCAAAACGATGCGGATTCAACAGTCTTGATAAGATACGTGGTGAGGTCATAGCTTTCACACTATGATCCATGATTGACTGATTTTCTACACGTCTTCTTATTATCAATCAATTATACTTTATTTATTATTATTAATTGGATGAAGAAATCAAATCAGCGGATTCTCAAGAGATTCTAAAGTGCTGTTTGCGTCGTCGAGCCATCACTGCAACAAACAAAAAACGGCATATTAGAATTTACAAAAATTGGTATTTTTAGCCGATTTTCAATTCGCACTCGATACACTCCTATTCAAAATAAATTGTACAGAGTTGAAGCACTTTAAAGTTCTCCAATTATCGGTCAATATACTATCAATTTTATTGAAATTTTAAGTAGTTTTATAAATGGATGGTGTGCCTCTTTGTGAATCCATCGTTGAAAATGTTGTTCGTAAATAGATTTCGTCTTTAATTTTCCATCAATCAAACTCCCATTGTATACAGGCTGTCCAACTGAATCGTACGTAAAAGTAATTTTTTTAAATACAAAAAACCGTTCATTTTCTATTATATTTACACCGATCTTCTTGAGAAAGCGTTAAACCTCATTCTCCAGCGTAGGAAGAGGGCGAGGTTTGTCACAGAGCAGGCCCTTTTCTCCCTTTTCGTGGGTTTACAACTGCTCGATTGAGTGTTTTCAATAATTCAATTCTAAAGCAAGATGAGATCCAACCTTTTCTCATGAAGGCATACAAAAAAATTTTGACAAAAAAAAATGGGATTGCCTTCGTATCTATCGAGCAACTGTTATAATCTTTGTTTTTTACCCACTAATTAATAGTGAAGTGTTATTGGTCACGTTTAAGCCGGACACACTGTAGATGTGGCAATGCCGAAATAGTTCATGTCAATTTCGACAACTGGCAACGATAATTGAATAAAGCACACATTTCAAGGCAACTTTTCACTTTTTAATTAATCAATGGTAATATGTCATTGACCACCTACCATTTATCAATATAGCAATGTTCACGATCATGATGATGATGATGATGAAATTATAGAATCTATGATAAAATCTAGTTGTTTCTGTTTGTTTTTTTTGTTGTGTCTAATGTGAGTGAAATTGAAATTGGTATAGATACAGAAAGGTAAGTTCAAGTGTGGTTATGATTTATTTATAGAAGAATGGCGGTCACTGGATTCAGTGTCAGGGCCGGACATTTTGGAGGCCAAACTGTGTGGTGTTCTCAAATCAAATGGAAACGAAACGAGACGGAGAAGAGGTCCACATGTCTACAAGATTTAAGTCTTTTTGTTTTTGGTTGTTGAAATTGTACAAACAATTCTAACGTCGAAGAGGCACTGAAAAACGTTCAGATACTCAAAAATGCATTATGTATTTCTATAATCACCTGACAGAAATATGAAAATTCTTAGATATAAACGAAAAACTAAAACTACGTTGATTTGGAATTTGCAACAAAAACAAAACGTATCATTTTCTCTGTATTATGCAAAGTTATCTCCTATCAAAACAAAAATGGGGAGAGAATAGCATATTTTATGCGGAGATCAATTCTATTTGCTGAAAGCTAGCATATAAACTTTTAGATGGTCGCATACATCGAGTAGTGTGTTTTTCCCCTAAAATCGACAAAGATAAAGTCATGCCAATCTGATGACAGTAACAGAGAGAACACTTAAAAAATTGTGTTATAGTAAGACTAACTTAACTTATTTATTCTAATTTGAATAATAATGAACGTTACTCGAAAAGAGTTGATTTAAGAATGATTGAGACTTAAGTATTGCGATTAAATAGAATGAAATTCGTGAGAGTTTAGAAACAACACAATTTTCACGGTAAAAACCTAATTTAGTTCTTAAAGGAATTTCATTAAAACATTAATAGAAAAAGGGCTTCAATCAGTTTACTTATGGTGTTATAATTTTACTAATTAAGGAAAAAGCACGAATCAATAATCTTAAATAATATTAATGATAATCATAATGGAAGTAATGTTAATAATTATATTAATGATTGTCAGTAGTTTGCAGCACAGTATTGATTAAAACTGTGGGTAGATGTATTATTTACTTACAAAATTTACAAAATAGAATAACAAAATATCTAAAAACCACAACATAAAATCTAGATTGGATAAATGGGAAAGTTACACAATGTTGAATTTATCCCATTTATCGTTTGCCAGAATAATACGTTACTCAACAACCCTTTTCTGTTTTATTTGTATATTTCAATATTAGATTTGTTCATGTTCGTCGTTGAACATGGTTTTATTAATAATGCATCTCAAAAGTTCAAAACAGAATGTATAATTAAATTGCAAGTTAATCAGACATTTCATGTTTACCACTTTTACCTGCACAAAAATTCAACGGTATTTCTATCGATAGATAGATGGATTTACCGTTTGTAAATTTCATTGCAAATTTTAAATATCTGCAAGGCTGCTCAACGTTTCTTGTTGCAAAAATTCGATGAGAGATCAGCAAAATTTCATCTCGCAAGCCTGGAAATTTCAAAATTTTCAGCAAAGATTTTCTATATAAAGAGTGGGCTAGTCGGGTTGATTCTTAGCTTTATTTTTTCTATGATTAATTTCTGAGTAACATTAATCGCTTACATTAAACAGTCGAGACGCTGGAGTCAGTTAAAAAACACAAAAATTGAGCAAAAAAAGTCGTATCTTCAGCACCATCTCGTTAATGACAGATATTAACTGGACAAATTTTTATCTATCGCATGAAAACTACCATCTTTCACCTTCAAAACGCACAGTAAAATTTTTACAGCTAAAATTTATAAAGCCTAAATGTACATAAATTTTGTTCTTTGGGATCCTCAGGAATAGTCCCTCAAAGTTACAGCAAACTCTAAGATTATTCGCCAATCAGACGATTTCGTATGCAATGACCCATTATTCAAAAAGAACGTTGAATTAGTGGTAAATTCGATTGATTAAAGTGGAAATTGGGATTGCCATTTGGGCAATTTGTCTATAAAAAGGTTTACGAATTTCCCTTCTTTTGTAGCTTTATTTATAAAAAGATATTCGAGTTGAATACTTGTTTTTTTGATTCAAAACACACACCTTTTTAATGTAAATCAATTTTGACATAGTCACCTTGTACTTTAATCTTTGACTCTATTTTCTTCCCCTTGATTAATAATTTTCATAAATTAAATTAAATCTTTAGGATTTCACAAATTATTTATAGATGGAAAAATCCAGGAATATCATTTTTTTGATAAAATGCCCGCAGTTTGTTTTGAAAGCAACCAAAAAAAAAACAGCGCCTTCGAAATGATTACTTGACATTCATCAGAAATGTTGAATTTTAAGCCAGAAACTATTACGAAAATCAAAACTGTTAGTTGATGATTTTCATCGTTTTATTTACCGGAACAGTGACGACAGCATTTTTATTTTTATGGACTCATAAATATTAAAAAACTACTAATGAATAAATTCGATAAACAAACATCTTTTTGAAATCTTCTCGATAACATTAAAACAGGCAAAGAAGCTTCACCATCAATGCATATTTGTAAACGAGTGTTTGCAGAATATTTACATTGGCTAAAATCTTGACTTATGCAGGGCATCAAGTAATAAATCATCGGAGAAATTGACACAATTCTATGACACACCAGAACGTTCCAAGCCACTTTATAGAAAATTGGGCATCCGATAGGCAAGGCCTACAATTTTTCTTAAAAATTTTGTAAACATACGAAATAAATAATGTGACCTTTCGTGAAATCCTTCGTTAAAACAGTTCGAAATAAATTATTCGCTTTACACCTGGCTGTTGATAATAAAAAACACAACAAGACCTCAACGCAAAACAACGACCTACTTGCATACTATCTTACAATAACACTTATTATAATAATTTTAAAATAGTAAAGTTTTATTGTTTAAAAATAACGGGTAATTGATATGAATTTTACGTTTCCACATAAATTGCTTCGATAAGCGGACATAGTTACGATTTCTATGGAAATATTGTGAATGTCGTTTAATGAGAAATGAAATCAATCACAATAATTGTTGTTAAACATTGAATAATGATGAACACTTGTTAGTTAACATAATGACCCTATCTCGTCATGTTATATTACGTAATCAACTATGTAAAAAGCCGTTGGAACAACACATAATGCTGGGAATGTAACAAGACCATAAATAACCCTTTGAAGGCATGAATACAGGACGTCTCAGAAAGGTTGGAACAAAACACCGCGCGTACATCGATCAATGACACCAACTCTAGACCCTAGTGCTTATTTTACACAGTTGGCAGAACTGATAGAGTATAAGCGACGCTATTGGCAACGCCTCCACTCTTCCCTCTCAGCTATCTGTTAGAGGACAAGTGTTTTCCCTCACAGCGTCTCGAATTTTCGTTACATAGGGAAAATACATTCGAAAATATTTACACCCAAGCGTGGCTAAAGAAGTTTCACTTCAAAAATTATAAAAATCGATCAAAACCTACTATTTTTATAAATTCACTTTGTTTCTAAGAAACTTTCACGGTTCGTACCGAGTTAACGAGGTAGGTTGAGTTAAATCGTCCTATTTTTTTTTTTAATTATAGTCTGTAGTGGAGCTATGTCCCAACGTTTTTGAGACGCCCTGTATACATCCCGATCGAATCTTTTTCTCGATATCACTAATAGAGTTCCAACTATTTCGTCTCAAAGATGCTCTCAAGCTCTGCTAAAACCGACAGAGTTAACCAATGTAACTTGAAAGCTTCCAAAAAGAGGATCTTTTTCCATGAAAAAAAGAGGCTTAACTGGGATTAAATGCAGATAATTGAAACGTCTGCTCTCAGAATCTTGTTCGTGGGTTCCTTGATGGATGTCTCCACCAACAAGGCTCTAAATGAGAACAGATATTGGAATATTTTTTATTAAAATGTACAACTCTTTTATGTATACAAGTAGGGCATGATAACAGTGCTTAAAAGAGTGTAAATAAATGGTATTTTTAGAAAAATTAAAAAGAACATTTCATCTTCGGTTCAATGAATTTATGAAGCGATATCATTGTTTATTGTGGTCAGAATACAAACAAATTGTTTGACTGATGAACCAGAAAATTTGTACCTACATCCAGATTAGGTACAGGTGTCAACTTGAAGACCTAGTAAACGATGAAAAGGGCCTTTGTCCGGCCGATGATAACCACGATATAAATAGAAATCCGATCTATACAGACTTATAGATTAATTAAAAACAAAACACAGACTGTTTTAAAGTATTTTTGTATAAAAAGATTCGTTAGCAATAAAGGCACTTTATCTAGCAATAAACAGGCCATTTTGATATGTAAAACAGTTTCAGACACGTGATGGTATCATGAAATAAAGAACGATAGCACGTGACTTACGTGTCGATATTTTGAAGCCATTCTAAAGCTAACGATTAATCAGTAGTTTCACTTGATCAAACTAAGATCAGTTATCAGTTCTAGAAAACAATTTCCTCAACAAATTACGTAAAAAATAAACGCGTTAAAGAAAGAGCAGTGTGTGTGGAAAGTATTCTGCGAAGAACAGTTCTATTGTATTAAATTAATCAATAAATATACAAGCGATTTACCACTCACTCACTCACTGACTGACTCACTCATTAATCACGATATCTGCGAAACTATCCGTCCGATAGACTTTAAATTTGGCACATGTATTCCTTAGGTGATCTAAACGATCACTAAGAAAGGATTTTTGCAAATTCGCCCTCTAAAAGGGCCAAAAAGGCACTAATATTTCAACATCTTATTTGACGTACTTGAAATCTACGAACAAAGAGGTGGTAATAAATAACACAGATAAGGTGGTTTTTCTAGAAGAAAACCCATTCTATTCCGAATAATAGCCGTCTATTTAATTTCGAATACAAAGAAATCGAAATAACTGCTTCTATTAGTGAACTTTCTATCTTGATATCCGACTTGCAAGATCAAATCGAAGTTTTATGTAGAGAATGCGCTGATATTTTAGATGCTTTAAAAAACAACTTCAATTCAAATCTTGATAAGAATCATTGTGGAATTGAACAAATCACTTGACCATAAATCTCGGTGATTTGATAAAGATTAATTTTCAATGCCAGAAAAATGTCAAATGCAAAGAATTATCGTTCGTGTAGTTTTTCGTTATACACAATATACTATCCATTTAATCTTGGTTGTTGTGCGTATTATTTTACATAAAACTAGGATAAATTTCCAATGTGGGTGAGAATAATATATCAGATGTTGGGTGCAATGCGTACGATAAATTATTATATAAAAAAGGGTAGGTTATTTTATAATGGTAAACGTAATTTATTCTATAAAGAATCTACTCTATTGTTGGGTAGCTGAAGGATTCATTTCGTTATTTTATTTAACATTATCTCCAATATCTGGATCTTTATCAATCAAGTAATTGAACGGACACACCTAGTTGTTACACGTACTATCTTGGGGAAGATTTATTGGAATTTAGTGTTTTTCTTGTTAAAATAAATTGGATATTAACAAGTTTTGTATTAAACAAATTATGATCTTACAATTAGACGAACTAATTTACTACTATCGTTAGATAAAATAAAGAAGTCAAAGCTATAATTTACGCTATTTAAGATAATCTTTAATTAGTCGTTGTTTTTTTTTTGGAGATGAAATAGAGTGTTTTGCTATAAATCAACGATAATTGCAAATTGTTGTAGAAGATCAAACAAGAGCCACTCTATTTATAAACGATTATTTATGTGTATTGTTGAAAAAATTGACAAAATCATAAATATTCCACCGATTTAGTTCATAATATATAAAATTTTATAAATAATTACAGAATTATTGGACTGATAAGTCAATTTTTTTATTTATTGTTATAAACAAAAATTGAACACGAATTTCGTTTGGCATCAAACACTTTCTCATCGATTAAGGGTCAATGAAGGATATTTTTAAAAAAAATTGCGCCGTCCCCTCTTCTATCAGCATTCTTGCAACGAATAGCTTTTAGTTTCACCTGGCAATAAATAAAAACGCCCAACTCAGCACAAAAGTAGAGAACATAATGCATAGTGCAATTATAGTTGTCGACGTGTCATTTACCTGAAGATCTGAAATATTAAAAGCTGAAACTGTGTACAGCTGTCTCGATCGAAATTGTTTGTGGATTAAAGCGAAAGGCTAATGTTCGTAGAGTAATTAATTAACCGGTGGCATATGATACCAAAATTCGTTTTGATAAGCAATAATATTGCACCATTGCTATTTGAGGTCCTGAAAGTTTACGGTACCGAAACTAATTCCATCCATTTTGATATAATTAAAATCTTCAAACAAAATTGTAATAATTTACTAACGAGTAGGTATCTAAATATAAAATATGATCGGTTGCAGACTTTCATAATAGAAGTGGACATGAGCAACTTTTAATTGGTAAGCTAATGGATTGGCTTTGTGTCCCTAGTTATGGTAGGACTTTAATAGAGACTTTAAGTTAATTATAAAATGCCAGTTATTAAATAAAATAAAAAAAAACAGCAACACTTATAAAACTCGATACTAGTGATATTAGGGATTTATTATAATTAAATTATGATTGAATACAAAATCAATTTAATTCGCATTTGTATGGATGCGAGCATCAGTTTATAATTAGTGGCTTTATATTGATATTTTCAAAAAAATAATAATAATAAATAAATTGATTAAACAATGAGGACGCTAATTGTAAACAGTTATTAAATGTAACGAACTACTTTCATAATTGATACAGTGCATAATCTCCAAACAAGATTCATGTTATTTTTGTTTATTTTCCAATCATCAGAAAATTGATTTAATTTCCCACATCCATTTAAAGTCGGACAACTTAACTGTAAAGAAAAGCTCACAGTATCCACCTAATTTAAAGAATGTTGTGTGCGAATAAAATGGCAGCAAACTGATTGACTTATTCAACAAACGGAAGAGCTCAGAATAACCTCTCGAGTTGTTCTAATTCTATAGTTATCGGTAAAGTCGTCTACAAGGCAATAAACGGAGTATATAGAGTGTTATAGGTTCGCCTACATGAATATTGTAATTAACTTTCAAAATTTATCAATTCTCATGCGTTAAACAAGTGCAAAATTAATTGAAAATGAACTTTACGATAATAACAACATACCTACTCCACTTATTTTTATCGTTATTACTATTATTATTTACAAATCGAAAAAAAAAGCATATCATTTATTGTAATTATTATTCTCATTCGACTTTACCCTTTCGTAACAATTGAACATGCAACACAGAAAGTGTGAGGTATTATATTTAATAGGAAGATGACCTTATCATAACTTGAATAATAACTATTATTATAGCCCGGCCATTGGCAGGACAACCCCGACCTGAAATAACAATTTTTTTTCCATACACATGTGTACTAATTGAGGCATCTACAGGGTGTCTGACGTGAAGGCGGCCAGGGACGTGACATAGCGTCTCAATTGTGTATATGAAAATCGAGCAAAAAAACTAATTACATCCTATTGTACTGTTGAATCGTACGTTTCAATGACAAATTATGTTATTATGATAATTATTAATATTTATTATAACGACAGGGTTGGGCGATATTTATCGATGTTCGATAAATATCGATATTTGGCTGTCCAAAACCGATATTTCGAAAAAATATCGGATACGGCTTTTATTTTTAAATTTTAACATTTGTTAGATAAAAAAATAATCTATTTTGCGTCAATAATAGCGCTATTTTTAAACCTGCTACTGTATCGAAATGAGCTCATTTCGATACTTGTGTAAAAATGGAAAATGTAGTAATTTTTTTTCCATAACGTTGGTATCAATTTCGACAACTGTCAAAATACATAGTAATTTTTGGTAACATATACAACCACTAATACATCAATCAAAAGAATCAAACAATGTTCAATTGTTATATCAGTAACACCAACTGCCACCAATTTCCCTAAATAACAAATCTCGCACAGTTTTTTTTTGTAAAAAAGAACATAGGCAAAATAGAAAAAATAGTCAGAAGTCGTATATTGTACTCGTC